>OY720429.1:84158042-84219397 GCA_963082735.1 Pocota personata
CCACTTCGCCTGCTCCTGTACCTGACGTTGAAGCTGCTCCATCTGCCCTTTGATAGAGAGAAAGATGGCCAACAAGTCAGTTTGAGCCTCCGGTGCTCTAGGCACTGGGGCCTGAGAAGCAACCTTCATTCTTTTCTGTTCCGCGTTTCCCCGACCTGCCGCCATTTGGGCGTAGGTCACTTGGGAGCCACGGATTGTGTTTGAATTGGAGCGGGTGTACGTTTCACTACAACCTTCTCTTGACGAACCAGATTTACTTTCTTAATATACTGGAACTTAGGACAACCCCGATAGTTTGCGGTGTGTCCCGAGTTCCTGCATAAAGCACACGAGAGCTGGCTCTTATCTTAAATTCCATCCTCACCCAGAGTGCATTCTTGTGCTTTGCGGTTCTTTCCACACTTGACACGTCGAGGCTGCGTTTCGTAGTTCGACGCGGCGTGCCCGAACCTTTGGCAGCGAACATATTGTAAAATGTTTTCGCTCCTTCTTAATTTTTCCCAGGCGACAACCTGGTAGTCTAGGACTTTAATACTCCTTAGACTATCCAGTTTGCTATTGGGTGAAAGCTGAACTAGGAAGAACGGCAGTTTCTACTTTTCCCTTTTTGCCTTAGCTGTGGTGAATGGCTTGACCCCTACGAATTCGAGCTCGTTGCACTCTCTCTCTCTAAGCAGCACAAGGAGCGTCTCCGGATCAGTAGACGGATCTATCCCCCTCAGCAGCATAGTTTGCATCTTTTCTCCCTTCGGGGTGAAGGAGAAGAACTCCATCCTCTTGTCTTTTAACAAACCTTTAATTTTTTTATACTGTTCCACTCTGACATATTCGGATACCAGGTCTATAGGGTTTTCCAATACCGACCCAGGGTGTTGGAGAAGAGTTGGTGGCGGATGAACCCTAATTGGGCCAACGGCAGCGCTCACATCCCAAAGTGGGTTACTGGCACCGGAATAACCGGCCTACTGTCCTAGAGTTAAGGGCCTGGCCCTCCAGGTTGGAGGTTGTGCCGTCGGGGTAACTTTCCGATCATGTAAAAAAAACACTAGTTATGAGAGAGACACGAGGAGCCTCGGATAAGGATTTCCCTCAAATGGCAACCAGACCCGGAACGTCAACGGACAACGATCTAAGAGTATGTACCTGGAACGTGCGGACGCTCTACACCCCAGGTGCTACTCAAAAACTTAAGTTTGTCCTCACGCGGTACAAGGCAGATATTACCACGATCCAGGAGATACGATGGATAGGATCAGGTATGATGAAAAGGAAAAATTGCGGTATTTATTACAGCTGCCATAAAAGATTGCATGTATTAGGATGCGGATTCGTCGTGGGAAACCGGCTTAGGACAAAAGTATTTGACCGATAAGTAATCGCCTAGCTGTGATCCGCATCGAAGCTACTTTCCAAAACATAAGCCTAATATGTGCACACGCCCCTACCGACGAGGCTAAAGACCTGTTACGAGGGCCTGTACCTCGCCCAATAACGACAACAACAAAAAAAAAAAAAAAAAAGGAAAAGAAAAATTAAAAAGAAGTATCTGAACCCAGAAAATTTCTTCGGTGATCCCACGATGATATTCATCATCAATGTCCTCTCGGATTGGCTGAAGGTGAACTTGTGCGTCCTCGCACACACACACACACACCATCCCAGGGGTGGGTTTTATTGTTCCATGTTCAAATCAAAATTGAAAAATGCATCACAAAAAAAAAAGAAAACAAATAAAATGCCAACATACCTGGGGTTGCGTGGTGTCCACTTGCAGTATTCCTACTGCAGCTTGTCCTCTGTCTCGTAAATTAATTTTTGCACATGGTGCTGGTTCCTCCGTCCTCTGATCAAACACCCAATCCAAGGGTGGGTTTTTATTTATTTAAACAAAAAAAAAAAAAAGGATAATTACAAACAAACAAAAAAAAAACACTGCGATTCGCCTCGCAAAATTAGAAAATAAAAGAAATGTCAATAATCAGCTGACATGAGGGAGGGAGATACACCCGTCTCTCTCTCGCAAGAATATTAATGGCGATCTGGAAATTATCTGTGGTTCAGGGATAAGATAAAGAACGTAGAATTCGTTTGTCCATTATTTTTATATTATATGTTTATATTGTATATTTTTTTGTTGGTCAGTAATTTTGTTTGAGTTACGTGAGTAGAGTCGTAGGTTATATTAAGTATTTTAGGTAAGTCAATTAACAATAGTATATGTCAGGTTAGTGTATTTATGTATGTTATCGCTCAGGAATTTTTTATTCAAAACGAACATTTTTGTAACTGACAATGACGAGACGTAGGACATTGGAAAGGGAAATTTCTCATTTCAATGTCCCGAAAAAAAAAAGGAAAACACTACCCATAGCCGACAAAGACAAAACATGACAAAGAAAAGGGCAAAAGACTGACGAAGAGAGGACAAAGTCAAAACAAGAAAAGAAGGGGAAAAGTATGACAATGGGAAACAGATAACCCAGATAAATGAAACGGGTTAGTACATCGACCCCAAGAAAATCATTTTTTCAAGTCAAGTGCGAACAGCTGCTCGCCACAGCTGAGAGAAGAATTTGTCGGTGGCATTAAAATACAGTGAGGCGAAGACCCACTGTAGAGATTGATTTTTGTCGATTTTCTTGGTAAAGGTAAGTTGGCACAACAGAATTTTTAAAAGTTTAGTGGCCTAAAATAAATTTTTAAGAAAAGAATAGAGCAAACCTGAGGACAACAGATAGAACCGGGGGAGCATATAGTACAGGAGATAAACGCAGGAGGCAGCAGACATAAAGGTATGTTCAATAAAATTAGGAGCACTTGTGGGCAATTTTTTTAAAAACAATTTTTAAAACAAAGGCAGTGAGTGTAGCGGAGTGGCGTAGGCCCCAGTAGGCAGTTTTCTGTCAGGGCCGGTTGAGGCCCACACCGTTGCAACTGGACAAGGTCCGATGCAGGCAATGGGTAGCGGTAGCAGTGGTCCGCAATAAGCAAAGGCAGCAAACTGTGCTCCCCCAACAAAAAGAAAAAATTCAACGCTTCCAGGAGGTGCTCCGTGGGACACTAGTGAAAGTGAAAAGAATTTAAAATCTCAAATTTAAAATTTATCTGAAGTGTTAGATACCACTCCATCTGAGTTTTGAGCCTACAGTGAATTCTTTGAGGCTGCATATTTTTTTGTGTTAATTTCGTTTGGATTTTTCTTTTTTTGAAATAAATTTTTTTGAGTTAAAATTTTGAAGATTGAGTTAAATTAAGATTAGAATTAGTTTGTTTGTGAATTCTGCTGAGAATGTATAGTGCCTAACGTCGCGTTGAACTCCACAATAGAACAAAAAGTCAACATCCTTCATCGTGCTGCCGGCAGGACAACGGGGGACCAGAAAAGCGTATAAAAAACCGTGAGTACTTTTTTTGGGTCAATTGTGTTAAACAAAAATATATTCTTAGCAGAAAGGATAGGTTTTAATAGTAGATTTAAGACTAAAATTTATAATAAATTGAATAGGGCGATGAGCCAACCAAAGTTTATATGGGGTATTTCTACTCAAACATGAGTGAATAGGATTTTTTTTTATTTGGTGTGTGGATGGCCGGTCGGGCCGTCCTTCTATAGATGAACGGTGACAGGACAGGACGACTACGAACAATGACGACGTAAAGTGACGACAAACGAACTTCTCCACTACAACAGACTTAGGTCGTGACTGGGAAGCACGTCTAGGGGCCATCTCTCTCAATCATTGGCCATAGAGATGGCAATTGGTTGTGTCACTAGACACACAGGGTGGGCAGGCCAGCTTCTGCCACTTCCACCAGGCATACCTCGGGTGCCGGACGAACCCGTTTGGCAGGGAGAGAAAATGGGAAGGACAATTGACGCCGTAGCGAGTAGAGTTAGGTTAAGTTAAGATAGTTAGGGTTAGTTTTAGGATTTAGCTTAAGTCGCTAGGTTAGTCTAGGTTTAGTTTAGGATAGATAACGTAAGTTCGCGGAGTCCTTTCCAATCTTTCTCCTGGCCATGGGCACAAGCCCTTGGATTTTCCGTTTGCTTACTTTCCTATTTTTTTATTCCGTCCGATGTCTAAAGTAAAGTAGCTTTCTTCTTTCTTTTGGACGGCCCCTGGTTACAAATTCTGTACACACTGTTGGTGATAATAGCATTAGGCAGAAGATGTGCAACGGCATTAGATACAGAACCTGAAGGTTTCAAGGTTACACAGTTTAGAAATCGCCCGGGAATCTACTTTGAAAAAATTGGAAACATTAACCTCATAGTTAATGACTGGAAGATAATCGCATATTATGATCTGACCAACTACTGGCGGGAACTTTTCAGTATTCGAAAAACTGATTAACGAAATGAACGAATTCTGCAAAATGAAAGCCGCTGATGCACTGACACTCCACATAATTCAACAATTTAACCACCAACTGGCCATTATAAAGGGCAATAACGACCTCCTATTAAAACAAGGAGCTGGAAAAGAGCCAGCTACCAGAATGAAACGATCACCGTTTGACTTCGTTGGAACTGTTGCGAACAAGCTTTTTGGGGTTTTAGACGAGTCGTATGCGCAGCATTACGAGCAGCAGATTCAGCAAACACGATTGAATGAGAACCATCTACTCACGCTGATGAGGAACCAAACATCGATCGCAGAATCGACCAGCAACCTCTTGCAGAAAAATACACAAGCCGTGACTGCACAACTCCAAGTATTTCACAACAACCTAGAAAACTTGAAAAGCTATGTAACGCAACCTAGCAACCAGACGGCGGCAGAACAGAAGTTCTTAGCCATATCAACTTATACCACGTTAGCAATGGTAAATTATCAGCAGGTTCAAAATTCGTTATTGGAGGTTCTAACGGATCTTCATCACGCTAAAGTAAATCCGCTTATAATTACGCCAGACCAACTTCGCGCACAGCTAGAGTTGATAAGAAAGCACCTACCTCCACGTCGCAGAAGACCGAACAGATTCGAATCTGCTAGCACTTTACAGGCTGCTAACAGCAAGGGAATAACCCAGCAAACCATCATATTCGACATAAGACTTCCGCTAATCAAGTCAGAAGATTATGAAATGTTCAAGGTTATACCAGTACCGACACCCTACAAAAATGAGTTTGTCTTCATTGAACCATCATTAGACTACTTAATAGTCAACTTACTGAGAGAGTCATACAACAGAATGGCAAGGGAGGAGCTCAACAAATGTATGAAAATCAGCGACAGATACTTATGCCAACAACAACATCCCATGTTTAATCGCCAATCCAACGTCAGCAGATGTGAAATGGACCTGCTCACCCACACCACGAACTTATCACCGTTCTGCAAGCTACGAAGCATAAGCCCATCTCCTGTGTGGATCCAGCTAAATAACGGAAATAGTTGGATATACGTTTTGGACAGGAAGTACACCTTTAACATAATCTGCGGAAGACGGATTCTAGAAGTCTCACTACAAGACGATGGCATTTTAACATTAGAGTCAAACTGTATTCTAAAACAGGACACGATGAGCATAACAGCTTACGAAAGGATGTCCAGCAAACTTAATACAGCTTTCATTCCGGCCACAAATATCACGGAAATATTATCAGACGACCCAAGAAATGTTTCAAGACCATTGGTCATCTCACATTCCAGTCTCAAGAGTAACAATGAGGAGTACGACACACTAAACAAACGGATAGCAGATCTCCAAAACAGCGAGGAACTACCAGTTGATTCAACGGCTCACCACGTGCACTACAGCATTTCCTACAGCCTGATTGGCGGATTATTCATCACCATCGTGGCATATATAGTGTGGCAGCGTAAAAGGAAAAGAACTATACTGGCACCACAGGCCCCAGTACCTGCTTTAAGGCGGTTCACAACATCGGACTTTAACATATAAGTCAGTTCGGCCCGGCAGAATGTACAATTGCGTACATATGCACCTTACGGGAAACAGACACCGCGGGAAACTGTTTATCATTGATATCAGTTTTGTTCAGCGCCGCCGAGTCAGCAGCAGTTCCCACGTATTTTAAGTTTTATGAAATAAGAGGTCAGGTAATATTAGTATGCGTGTCAGCATAATTTATACTATAAAAATGTGTGAAATAAAATTTTACGGGGGATTTGAATACGACAACACCACCAGAAAGGTGTATTAATTTTAAACTAAAGGGTGGTTAAGTTTTAGGGGAAGATGTTGATTTTGAATAAAACACGAATTATTTAGGAAATTACTGTCATTTCTTTTATTATGATAATATTGTTATGGTTCAATTATGTATGGAACAAAATATCGGCCAAATGGCCGCCGCGACCTCGGCGGCACACCTCCATCCGATGGTCCAAATTTTCGATGACGCTGAGGCATAATTGAGGTTCTATGCCGTTAATGTGCCGAATTATCTCATCCTTTAGCTCTTGAATTGTTGCTGGCTTATCGACGTACACCTTTTCTTTCAAATAACCCCAAAGAAAGAAGTCCAACGGTGTCAAATCACATGACCTTGGCGGCCAATTGACATCGCCACCACGTGAGATAACACGGCCATTGAATTTGTCGCGCAAAAGAGCCATTGTTTCGTTAGCTGTGTGGCAAGTGGCACCATCCTGTTGAAACCACATATCGTCCACATCCATATCTTCCAATTCGGGCCATAAAAAGTTCGTTATCATCTCACGATAGCGAACACCATTCACAGTAACTGCCTGACCGGCCTCATTTTGGAAAAAATACGGCCCGATGATGCCGCCAGCCCATAAACCGCACCAAGCAGTCACTCTTTGTGGGTGCATTGGATTTTCGACAATCATTCTTGGATTATCATTCGCCTAAATGCGGCAATTCTGCTTATTGACCAATCACTGACGTGAAAATGTGCCTCATCACTGAAGATGATTTTCTTCGAAAATTGATCATCCACTGTTGCCATTTGTTGCCACCATTGTGACCATTGACGACGCTTGAAATGGTCAAGAGGCTTTAGTTCTTGAGTCAATTGCACCTTGTAAGCGCGTAAATGCAAGTCGTGAGAGGTGCAATTGTTGGGCACGACGACGAGTTGAGGTGGACGGCTCTTCAGCCACACTATCGCGAACAGCAGCAATATTTTCTGCAGTAAGAGCTGTACGACCATGCACTGGTGTTTTCACATCTCCTACAGACCCGGTTTGCACAAATTTTTGCACAATTTTACCGATTGTACGCATATTTGGACGATTAAATTGACCGAAAGAATCACGAAATGCACGATATGCATTTTGATTTGAACGCCCATTTTCATAATAAGCCTGAATAACTTTAACGCGTTGCTCGATTGTGTATCTCTCCATGGTTCAAATTGAGTTAGTCTGAAATTGAGAAATGTCAAATGAAATGCAGAAAAAAACTTGACGTTTAGGTGTGCTTCACATTCAATATCGGCCCTTAAAATTTAACCACCCTTTATAACCACCCCCCACCAGTGGTAAGGTGGTCTTAGTTAGACATAATAATATATAAACATAATTGGACGGCCCAACAGAATTTTTAAAAGTTTAGTGGCCTAAAATAAATTTTTAAGAAAAGAATAGAGCAAACCTGAGGACAACAGATAGAACCGGGGGAGCATATAGTACAGGAGATAAACGCAGGAGGCAGCAGACATAAAGGTATGTTCAATAAAATTAGGAGCGCTTGTGGGCAATTTTTTTTAAAAACAATTTTTAAAACAAAGGCAGTGAGTGTAGCGGAGTGGCGTAGGCCCCAGAAATGTCGCTTGCAGTTTTTTGCCAGGGCCGGTTGAGGCCCACAAAGGCAGCAAACGGTGCTCCCCCAACAAAAAGAAAAAATTCAACGCTTCCAGGAGGTGCTCCGTGGGACACTAGTGAAAGTGAAAAGAATTTAAAATCTAAAATTTAAAATTTATCTGAAGTGTTAGATACCACTCCTTCTGAGTTTTAAGCCTACAGTGAACTCTTTGAGGCTGCATATTTTTTTGTGTTAATTTTGTTTGGATTTTTCTTTTTTTGAATTAAATTTTTTTGAGTTAAAATTTTGAAGATTAAGTTAAATTAAGATTAGAATTAGTTTGTTTGTGAATTATGCTGAGAATGTATAGTGCCTAACGTCGCGTTGAACTCCACAATAGAACAAAAAGTCAACATCCTTCATCGTGCTGCCGGCAGGACAACGGGGGACCAGAAAAGCGTATAAAAAACCGTGAGTACTTTTTTTGGGTCAATTGTGTTAACAAAAATATATTCTTAGCAGAAAGGATAGGTTTTAATAGTAGATTTAAGACTAAAATTTATAATAAATTGAATAGGGCGATGAGCCAACCAAAGTTTATATGGGGTATTTCTACTCAAACATGAGTGAATAGGATTTTTTTTTATTTGGTGTGTGGATGGCCGGTCGGGCCGTCCTTCTATAGATGAACGGTGACAGGACAGGACGACTACGAACAATGACGACGTAAAGTGACGACAAACGAACTTCTCCACTACAACAGACTTAGGTCGTGACTGGGAAGCACGTCTAGGGGCCATCTCTCGCAATCATTGGCCAGAGAGATGGCAATTGGTTGTGTCACTAGACACACAGGGTGGGCAGGCCAGCTTCTACCACTTCCACCAGGCATACCTCGGGTGCCGGACGAACCCGTTTGGCAGGGAGAGAAAATGGGAAGGACAATTGACGCGGTAGGGAGTAGAGTTAGGTTAGGTTAAGATAGTTAGGGTTCGTTTTAGGATTTAGCTTAAGTCGCTAGGTTAGTCTAGGTTTAGTTTAGGATAGATAAGGTAAGTTCGCGGAGTCCTTCCCAATCTTTCTCCTGGCCATGGGCACAAGCCCTTGGATTTTCCGTTTGCTTACTTTCCTATTTTTTTTATTCCGTCCGATGTCTAAAGTAAAGTAGCTTTCTTCTTTCTTTTGGTTTTTTTATCAAAATGGCATGAGATTTTGTGTGCTAAGCAGGTGGTGTAAAGTAAGGTGAACAAGAACCACACCGTCCGACGAGCTGAGCCGAGCAACCGCGAGTGTGCCGCCGTCCTCCTTACTCGCACCGAAGACGCCTCCGTGGCCAACCCTAGTTCACAACAATGGCGCCCAACGGTATTTTTACCAACACCGGCTGTTAGAGGCACGATTGCGACTCCAAGGGGACGATTTTCTTTTTCGAAGGTCGTCGCCTTGGACTCATATCAATCAGCCTCATTCGCGATTAGTTTTTTTTTCATTTTTAAATAATTTTTTTACTTTCCTGTCTTCTACATTCAAGGGCTGTAAATGCTCCTTGCTTAGTCACAGACTGAAGACAGCTATCCAATCCTCAGGCTATAAGCCAGTGGATCCTGTGAGGTAATTGGAGGTCTGTGAATAAGCAAAGAGCGGGACAAGGTGGAAAGGCCGAATGCTAGCTGCTGTCCTAGAATGGTGACGTGTACTCATATTCTTTGTGAGGCGCGAGCATAAGCCGCGAAGCTTTGTCCGTGTTGGAGTTGATCTGGAAAATCCTGGCCAGCCTTCTATTGGGTATTAACTGATAGCAAGTAGTGGTAAGGAAGGAAAGGATTGGCTTTAACACCTCGTCAAGTATCCGAGGCACCAGTCACTACCCGCCGATACTGACTTTACCCTGACGAGAACAGGCAGACTCACATCTATAGAATGGTTACTGGAAAACCTGACCAAAAATCCACACACCAAAGCACATAATACGCCCATTTTACATCTATACTATTTTTAGGATTTTGATTTTTTTTAGCACTTCGTTTTCCACCCGTTTATTATTTTTTTTATATACCTTTTTTTGATTTCTTTTACTATTTTTACTATCGATTTTATTCCTTTTACTACCATTTTTTCTTTTCTGTTTTTGAATTTTTTTATTATTTATTTTTTTATTCTATATTTTTTTTCTACCTTTTCTTTGAATTTTTTTTACTATTTTTTTATTATTTTATTAGGGTTTCGCGTTTTTTTACTTCTACTACTACATATCTTATTTATTTTCTGAATTTTTTTTTTTTTGAATTTCGCATAATTTGAATTTAGCACAGTAGGGAATTTATTGAATTTTTTTTATCATGGAGGGAGACAATAGGAGTTTCGGGGCAGTACCAAAGAACACTGGGTCCCAAGGAGCACTTCCATCAGGAATGCGGGTAACGCGTTTGAGGGCAAGGTGGGAACGCGAACAGGGAACTGACGGATATGACCTGCCATCAGCTACAGGGACTGACGGCAATTACGCAAGACAAGGAACAAACGACGACTATCTGTTCTTTGGCCAAGACGACGAAAACTACCCTACGAACTTTAACATGACAGACCATACTGGTACGACCAGACAGAAGGTAACTCAGTCCACGGTAGACCTACGTGAGGACCTAGAGCGAAGATCCCTTCCAACTGAACATGACCTACTTGACTTGTACGACGTACAAAACGGACGAAATACAACAGACACAAGACTACAAGCCAGAGAACTTGTAGGACAACGCAACCAACGGCTAAGTCTGTCGCTAGGAAACCAAGCGACAGCATCTGTAGCAGCGACCAGGGTCGGACAACAAATTTCTGACGGCGAAGACGACCTAACGGACCTGCGGAATAAGACTGTGGAGGATACAAAACGAATAACACAAGAAATACAAAAGGTGGTCTCTCAAGCGGTAAAGAAGAACCAGGTTGAGATCATGTCGGTGTTCGCCGAAAGTATGAAAAACATGATGACTACTTTCCAGGAAAATATCAAGGCAATCAACGACAAGATCTGCAACCTGGAGCTCTCCGCAGCTGCGCAGAGGGAACCACCGACAAAGAACGACCGACGAAAAGATAACACCCGACAAGGACAGTCTACTCCTTCGCACCCACTTAACTGGACGGAACTGTTACACCAACCAACGCCGACACTAAACAGACAGACTTTTAACCCTCCACAACACGAACGGCAAATACCTCTAAATGACCCACTACATGAACAAGCTCCACGCTTCACCGAACTTTTCCACGGTTTTCGGAAAGGAAGGCGGATATTCATAAGTGGGGCATTAAGTTTGACGGGACACCAAAGACGATGTCCGTAGAAAGTTTCCTGTTTCGCGTGGAGACTTTGCAACGCCAAAACGGTATTAGCGACCACCAGCTGTTCACCCACTTCCACCACCTTGTAAGCGGTCCTGCAGAGAGGTGGTTCTGGCAATTCCTGCAGGAAAATGAAAGCGATAGGTGCCTGAGCTACCAGCGACTCAAAAGAGAACTGCTGAAACAGTTTAAAAATAATATTAGGGACCATGAAATTTTGAGGGCCATAATGATAGGAGGCACCAACCCCAGGAGTCATTTGACGACCTCTACAGCGACGTACGGACGATGGTTTTACAAATGACAAGTCGACCTAGTGGACATCCTCCGAAGCAACATTAAGGACAGAGTGGCGACGCTAATCTTCGGGTGCTCTATTACGAGCATCCAAGAATTAAGGGATCAATGCAGGCGCGCGGAGAAATACTTGACGACTAGGGAGACGAAATTTAGAAGACAAGTTAACGAACTAGGAGACGAGGAAATTTTTAGAAATAGGGAAACATTTAGGGATTTAGAGGACGAAGAAGTGGCAATTGCTGCGCTTCAACGGAACAGGACTGACAGACAACCAACTTACATGAAGACAGACAGAACAAACAATACGAACTCGACTAACAGAACAGACCTGACTAGGAGTCCTGCTTCAACTCCCTCGGCGTGTCAGCCTACTTTCCATAGTCTGACGTGCTTTAGTTGTGGTCAAAGAAACATAAACTTTAGTTGCACACAGTGCCAGGGAAACCTGAGAGTCGGCAGTGCAACCGGAACGAACCAGCCGACAAAGACCACACTCCCGGAAATCGAGGAGAAGACTTCCAAATTTTGAATAGGATTCCAGAAGGTGATGGTACCTTCTCGAAGAAGGAAATCCCTCAAAGGAAGAGTCTTCACCAACGCCTGCAGGAGTATAAAGCCGCCAGAAAGCGTATCTTTGGAGAGGAATTGACTGTGCCGGTGAGGAAGAGCAGGAACTATTTGAAAATTAGGAGGCTAAGGGAAATATGTGCAATAAATAGACGACGAAAGAGAGATATAATAGCGACTATGATGAATATTTCGGACGACAATAGGCCTTACGCTAAGGTTAGGATAGACGGTGAGGAGCTCATGGGCCTATTGGATAGTGGAGCTTCAATTAGTTGTTTAGGGAAAGGAGCGACTGACTTTTTAGACAAACATAACATAGTGATGACTAGGATGAGTACGGACATACGAACAGCAGACGGAAACCACCAACGAATACTAGGACGATTTAAGACAGTAGTCTCCTGGGGTGGCAAGTCTCATGAATTAGAAATTTTCGTTGTGCCAAACTTACAGCAGGTCCTTTATCTGGGGGTTAACTTCTGGAGAACACTTAAGGTCGCTCCGAACATAATTAACGAACTCGACATCCCATCGCCGATGGAAGAACGGTCTCCAGTCCAGGCACTCTCACCAGTACAAGCCCAAGAACTGGAGAGAATCGAGCTGCTGTTTCCCTCTTGCGCGATGTTGGGACTGGGTAGAACCAGCCTCGAAGAACATATAATCGAGGTGGATGACGAGAAGATTCCCATCAAGCAGACACACTACCCAGTTTCACCTGCGATCCAGAAGCTCTTGTATGACGAGTTGGATAGGATGATCTCCCTAGGAGTTATAGAAGAGAGTAACAGTGCTTGGAGCTCCCCAGTGGTGCTGGTGAGAAAACTCGGCAAAAACAGACTGTGCCTGGACTCAATAAAAGTGAATGAAGTATCGAAGAAGGATGCTTACCCGCTTCCTCATATCGAAGGACTGCTGAGTAGGTTGCAGGACACCAGATTTATTTCAGGTATCGATCTGAAGGACGCATTCTGGCAGATTCCTTTGGAGCGCAAGTCAAGGGAGAAGACAGCGTTCACAGTCCCTGGAAGGCCATTATATCAGTATACGGTTATGCCGTTCGGACTGTGTAATGCCGCCCAGAGAATGTGTGGGCTTATGGACAAGGTCATACCCTCTCGCCTGAAAGAGTATGTCTTTGTCTATCTCGATGACCTCTTGGTTTGCTCTCCAAATTTCGAGTCCCATGCCAGATTGCTGCAGGAAGTGGCCAAGTGTCTGAGGGAAGCGGGTCTGACTATAAATGTAGAGAAAAGCAAATTCTGTTACAAGGAGATCAAATACTTGGGATACATCGTCGGCAATGGTTGCCTATGAACTGACCCTGGCAAGGTTTCGGCGGTCGAGAATTTCCCAGTTCCAAAGACTCCCAAGCAACTCCGTCGATTTCTAGGGATGACGGGCTGGTATAGGCGCTTTGTTCCAAATTTTGGGTCTATGGCAGCCCCAATGACCGACTATCTGAAGAAAGGCAAGACATTCGACATGACAGACGAAGCACTGACAGCCTTTCAAAAACTTAAGACGACTCTAGTGACAGCACCGATACTAACGAACCCGGACTTCACAAGACGATTTTACATACAATGCGACGCATCAACATCTGGTGTAGGGAGTGTGCTTTTCCAGATGGACACGGAGAACAACGAACGATCGATAGCATTCATGTCCCAGAAGCTCAATTCTGCCCAGCGGGATTATGGCGTAACGGAACTTGAATGCTATGCGGCCGTTCTGTCAGTGAAGAAGTTCAGAGCCTATGTGGAAGGATTACCTTTCACTATTATAACCGATCATGCGAGTCTGAAGTGGCTAATGACACAAAAGGATCTATCTGGCCGTCTGGCTAGATGGAGCCTAAAACTTCAAGGGTTTGACTTCCAGATCGAACATAGGAAAGGTAGCCAAAATGTAGTCCCTGATACTCTCTCACGTGTTCACATGGATGAGCTCAATCCTGAGAGTGTAATGCTGGAGGTTGACCTTAAGTCGCCATACTTTTCCTCGGAGGAGTACGACGAATTAAGGAAGACAATAAACGTAAACAAAAACTGACTACCAGATGTTTGCGTTTCCGATGGATTCGTATACAAAAGAACCGACATACGAACAGGTGACGCGATACAAGAAGACAGAGCGTGGAAACTCTCGATTCCGAAGGAGTTGCGTGGTAGTCTAGTGGAGGCTGCACACAATTCACCATCTGCAGGTCACGGGGGTATCCAAAAGACTCTGTCGAAATTGAGACAGATGTTCTTTTGGCCAGGCATGGCTACAGATGTGCAGACTTTGGTCAAAGCCTGCGAAATCTGCAAGTGCAGCAAACCCCTCAACATCGTTTCTCGGCCTTTCCAAAGACTGTACATTGATTTCCTAGGATCATACCCACGTACGAAGAACGCACACACACATATATTTATAGTCCTAGATCATTTTTCTAAGTTTGTGTTTTTAAAACCTATTAAGAAGGCAACGGCTGCTGAGGTAGTGAAATACCTAAAGGAAAGCGTGTTCCATATCTTTGGCGTACCGGAGTTTATCCATTCGGACAATGGTAAACAGTTCATCTCAGAACTGTTTGCCAGCTTTCTGGGAAAATACGGGGTCAAGCATATTCGCACCATGATCTACTCTCCTCAAGCCAATGCGTCAGAACGGGTTAACCGCTCCGTGCTGACGAAGATAAGATCGTAAATAAGCGGTGATCAGAAAACTTGGGACATCCACGTCAGCAACGCGGCTTTCTCACTGAGGAGTGTAGTTCACGATGCGACTACGTTTGAACCCTATTACGCTGTGTTTGGTACCCACATGGTACAACACGCGGGAGCGTATGATGTTCTCCGCAAACTAGGTACGGTCAAAGATATGTGGACCTGGATATTATCGACAATAAGGACAAATTAGAGCTAATAAGGAATAAAATATTTGACAATCTAAGGCTAGCACACCAGAAAGCAAGAAAGATTTATGATACTCGAAGCAGAGACATCAAATATATGGAAGGACAGATAGTCTACAGACGAAATTTCAGACAGAGCAGTTCACCGGACAATTATAATGCTAAATTAGGGCCCAAGTTAATAAAATCAATTATTTTGAAAGCCAAAGGGAACTCCCTATATGAAGTAGGTAACCTAAGAGTCGAAAAGCTGGGCGTATACCACGCCAAAGATTTGCACACCTAGAGACAAGTGTTAGAAAACACTCTTGACGCACTCGAGTATGCCGTTGCCGGATTAGCTGTGATATATATGTATGTATGTATTTAGTTATGTCCTATATATAGAGTATTTATTTATTTATTTATTTATTATAGAGTATATTTATTTATAGAGTTTATTTATTTATAGAGATTATTTATTTATATATAGAGCCTATTTATTTATTATATAGTTCATTTACATATAGAGTTTATTTATTATTGTATATTTATTTTATAGTTTATTTATTAGTGTTAGGTGGGGCGACCTGGATGTATCCAAATGCACCCCTATAATGATTTGTAGGTAGCATACGGGTACATCCACATACGCCCCTGTGATATAGAACCTGTGATATAAGAGCTGTGATATAGAAGCTGTGATAACTTGGATTATACTAAAATAAGATATAATAGGACTACTTGACGCGCTTGCTAGCGAGAATGTGAATGAGTGCCCAGCTAACATCAGTCGGTAGAGCAGATCAGGGCGTAGGCCCTTGTCACACATTGGGCAAACAACAAACAGACATATAGGATTGTGCGCAGGCAAGCAAGCCAACACACAACTGACGAAACAGGCCCCCCTTTTTTTAAGAGGCCGGTTGGCTCACGACCACTCGCCAACCGTCGTCGAGCCTGTTACGAGGGCATGTACCTCGCCCAATAACGACAACAAAAAAAAAAAAAAAAAGGAAAAGAAAAATTAAAAAGAAGTACCTGAACCCAGAAAATTTCTTCGGTGATCCCACGATGGTATTCATCATCGATGTCCTCTCGGATTGGCTGAAGGTGAACTTGTGCGTCCTCGCACACACACACACACCATCCCAGGGGTGGGTTTTATTGTTCCATGTTCAAATCAAAATTCAAAAATGCATCACAAAAAAAAAGAAAACAAATAAAATGCCAACATACCTGGGGTTGCGTGGTGTCCACTTGCAGTATCCCTACTTCAGCTTGTCCTCTGTCTCGTAGATTCCTTTTTGCACATGGTGCTGGTTCCTCCGTCCTCTGATCAAACACCCAATCCAAGGATGGGTTTTTATTTATTTAAAAAAAAAAAAAAAAAAAGGATAATTACAAAAAAAAAAAAAAAAACAGCGATTCGCCTCGCAAAATTAGAAAATAAAAGAAATGTCAATAATCAGCTGACATGAGGGAGGGAGATACACCCGCCTCTCTCTCGCAAGAATATTAATGGCGATCGGGAAATTATCTGTGGTTCAGGGATAAGATAAAGGACGTAGAATTCGTTTGTCCATTATTTTTATATTATATGTTTATATAGTATATTTTTTTGTTGGTCAGAAATTTTATTTGAGTTACGTGAGTAGAGTCGTAGGTTATATTAAGTATTTTAGGTAAGTCAGTTAACAATAGTATATGTCAGGTTAGTGTATTTATGTATGTTATCGCCCAAGAATTTATTATTCAAAACGAACATTTTTGTAACTGACAATGACGAGACGTAGGACATTGGAAAGGGAAATTTCTCATTTCAATGTCCCGAAAAAAAAAAAAGGAAAACACTACCCATAGCCGACAAAGACAAAACATGACAAAGAAAAGGGCAAAAGACTGACGAAGAGAGGACAAAGTCAAAACAAGAAAAGAAGGGGAAAAGTATGACAATGGGAAACAGATAACCCAGATAAATGAAACGGGTTAGTACATCGACCCCAAGAAAATCATTTTTTTAAGTCAAGTGCGAACAGCTGCTCGCCACAGCTGAGAGAAGAATTTGTCGGTGGCATTAAAAGACAGTGAGGCGAAGACCCACTGTAGAGATTGATTTTTGTCGATTTTCTTGGTAAAGGTAAGTTGGCACAACAGAATTTTTAAAAGTTTAGTGGCCTAAAATAAATTTTTAAGAAAAGAATAGAGCAAACCTGAGGACAACAGATAGAACCGGGGGAGCATATAGTACAGGAGATAAACGCAGGAGGCAGCAGACATAAAGGTATGTTCAATAAAATTAGGAGCGCTTGTGGGCAATTTTTTTAAAAACAATTTTTAAAACAAAGGCATTTAGTGTAGCGGAGTGGCGTAGGCCCCAGAAATGTCGCTTGCGGTTTTTTGCCAGGGCCGGTTGAGGCTCACAAAGGCAGCAAACGGTGCTCCCCCAACAAAAAGAAAAAATTCAACGCTTCCAGGAGGTGCTCCGTGGGACACTAGTGAAAGTGAAAAGAATTTAAAATTTATCTGAAGTGTTAGATACCACTCCTTCTGAGTTTTAAGCCTACAGTGAACTCTTTGATGCTGCATATTTTTTTGGGTTAATTTTGTTTGGATTTTTCTTTTTTTGAATTAAATTTTTTTGAGTTAAAATTTTGAAGATTAAGTAAAATTAAGATTAGAATTAGTTTGTTTGTGAATTCTGCTAAGAATGTATAGTGCCTAACGTCGCGTTGAACTCCACAATAGAACAAAAAGTCAACATCCTTCATCGTGCTGCCGGCAGGACAACGGGGGACCAGAAAAGCGTATGAAAAACCGTGAGTACTTTTTTTGGGTCAATTGTGTTAAACAAAAATATATTCTTAGCAGAAAGGATAGGTTTTAATAGTAGATTTAAGACTAAAATTTATAATAAATTGAATAGGGCGATGAGCCAACCAAAGTTTATATGGGGTATTTCTACTCAAACATGAGTGAATAGGATTTTTTTTTATTTGGTGTGTGGATGGCCGGTCGGGCCGTCCTTCTATAGATGAACGGTGACAGGACAGGACGACTACGAACAATGACGACGTAAAGTGACGACAAACGAACTTCTCCACTACAACAGACTTAGGTCGTGACTGGGAAGCACGTCTAGGGGCCATCTCTCGCAATCATTGGCCAGAGAGATGACAATTGGTTGTGTCACTAGACACACAGGGTGGGCAGGTCAGCTTCTGCCACTTCCACCAGGCATACCTCGGGTGCCGGATGAACCCGTTTGGCAGGGAGAGAAAATGGGAAGGACAATTGACGCGGTAGGGAGTAGAGTTAGGTTAGGTTAAGATAGTTAGGGTTAGTTTTAGGATTTAGCTTAAGTCGCTAGGTTAGTCTAGGTTAAGTTTAGGATAGATAAGGTAAGTTCGCGGAGTCCTTCCCAATCTTTCTCCTGGCCATGGGCACAAGCCCTTGGATTTTCCGTTTGCTTACTTTCCTATTTTTTTTATTCCGTCCGATGTCTAAAGTAAAGTAGCTTTCTTCTTTCTTTTGGTTTTTTTATCAAAATGGCACGAGATTTTGTGTGCTAAGCAGGTGGTGTAAAGTAAGGTGAACAAGAACCACACCGTCCGACGAGCTGAGCCGAGCAACCGCGAGTGTGCCGCCGTCCTCCTTACTCGCACCGAAGACGCCTCCGTGGCCAACCCTAGCTCACAACAGACCCTATCAAGGAGGAGTTTTATGACCTCCTGGATGGAGCCTACAGAGCCTGTCCGGAGTATGATGTCAAAATTCTGCTCGGGGACTTCAATGCCAAAGTCGGAAAGGAAAATATCTTTGGCCTGTTAGTTGGTAAACACAGAATCCACGAATCGACTACAGACAACGGGTACCGACTAACTGACTTTGCGGCAGCTCGTAATACGGTGATAAGTAGCACTAGGTTTCCAAGGCTAAGGATCCAAACAGCAACCTGACGCTCTCCAGACGGTCGAATCGCCAAGCAAATCGACCATGTGTTAATCGGTGCGAGGCACGCATCCAACAACCTCAACGTGCACACATTTCGAGGGGCAAACGTCGACTCTGATCATTTTCTTGTTGAGGCTAAGTTCAGAGCTGGAGAAGAAGCTGCGAACCGCCCAGAAGAGGAAATTCGACGTTGGACGCCTTAGCACACCTGGAGTAGCCAGACTCTACAGAGAGCGCCTGATTGAGAAACTCTCCGCAGTGCATCCACCTACCACAGACGCCAACATCCAGTGGTCCCAGTATCGCGACATCATCAAAGAGGTAGCCGAAACTACTTTAGGGTACCAGCCACCCCGGAGAAAGAGTCCGTGGTCTGATGATGAATGCGTACGCCGGAAAAGGTGACAGAAGTTGCACATATGAAGACGCTGCAGCGCAAAACAAGGGCAGCGAGGGAGGAGAAGAAAATACTGCGTAGAAAGAAGAGGTCCTGCGCAGTCTCCCAGCTCAAGGAGATCGAAGAGTCTCATGATCGTAGCAACATCCGGAAGTTCTACAAGAAAGGCAAGCAACTGGCTGCTGGCTTCTAGGCCGGAACACAGGCTCTTCGAAACAGCGAAGGAAATCTTGCCACCGAAGCGCAGGGAATAGTAGATGTGTTTAAGCAACACTTCCAGCAGCTGCTAAATGGGCATCATGTAGAGAGAGTGATAGGGCAAGAAGAGAACCCGCGTCCAGTCAATGAAGAATCAGTTCCAGCACCTAGTATAGAAGAAGTTGGCTTAGCAATAAAAAAGCTTAAGAACAATAAGGCCGCCGGCTCTGATGGTTTACCAGCGGAGCTTTTCAAATAGTATGGTGATGTTTTGGTAGGGAGCATGCAGCAAATCATCAACCAAGTATATGTGGAAGAAAGCATGCCCGATGATTGGACTATCAGCTCCATATGCCCCATCTACAAAAAAAGGCGATCCTAAGTCTTGCAAGAATTATCGAGGCATATCCCTGCTTAATGTCGCATACAAGATCCTATCCAACGTACTGTGTGAACGTCTCAAACCATTCTGCAACACACTAATCGGCACGTACCAGTGTGGCTTCCGGCCCGGGAGATCGACTATAGACCAAATTTTCACACTGAGGCAAATCCTGGAAAAGACCAATGAATTTCAAGTCGAGACTCACCACCTATTCATCGACTTCAAGGCCGCATATGATAGCATTCATCGTCAGGAGCTTTATGTGGTGATGGCCGAATTCGGGATCCCGGCAAAACTGATCCAGCTTTGTAGCGTGACGCTGGCAAACACGCGCTGCAACGTGCAATTTGGAAATAGTTCCTCCGTACTATTCCAAACATGCACCGGATTTCGGCAAGGAGACGCACTATCATGAGACTTCTTTAATCTCGTGTTAGAGCAGATAGTGCGCAGGGCAGGTGTCAACATAGAAGGCACTATCTTCAACAGATCCGTTCAGCTACTGGGGTTTGCAGACGATATCGACATCATCGGTCGCTCCCAGCGTGCCGTGATAGAGGCTTTTACGGCGATTGAAGAACAGGCGAAATTTGTTGGCCTTGTAGTAAATGAGGATAAGACTAAGTACATGTTATCAACAAACAAACAAGCATCTGTCCACCACCTAGGACAGAACGTCACTATTGATAGCAACAATTTCGAGGTAGTTAAGGAGTTTATCTACCTCGGAGTAAACATGAACTCCACAAATGACATCCTAGTGGAGATCCGGCGAAGAATTACCCTAGGAAACCGCTGCTACTTCGGTTTGGCAAAACAATTGGGTTCAAAACTCCTAACTCGAAGAACAAAATGTATGCTCTACAGAACCCTTATCCTGCCAGTTCTCCTTTATTGCGCCGAGTGCTGGACGATAAGCCGAAAGGGAGAGCTGATACTGGGCTCCTTCGAAAGAAAAATTCTTCGGCGGATTTTTGGTCCTGTGTGCGAGGAGGGCGAATGGAGGAGAAGATACAACCGCGAACTCTATGAGCTGTACCAAGATGTGGATGTAGTCCAAAAAGCCAAAATACGTCGACTATAATAATGCTCCAGCTAAGAGGATCCAGCTAAGAGGATCTTCGAAACCCAGCCGCCAGGTGCGAGACGACAAGGAAGACCGAACCTCCGTTTCAAAGACCAAGCCATCGCGGATGCCAGAACTCTTGGCCTGGATAACTGGAAGCAACGTGCCCAAGATCGCAGAGGATGGAAGGCTACATTATCTCAGGCAGAGACTCTTCACGGGTCGGGAGCCCGTTAAGTAAGTAAGTAAGTATACTGTTCCACTGTATTGCAGTGGATAGCGTGCCTGTCTTCATTTAAACGTTTAATAATAAAATTATTGCCTATGGCCCACTTACATAGTTTGGTGTTCATCAGCTCAATCTTGTACGTATTATTGGCGGTACCCTCGCTTTTGTCGTCGTCTTCGGTTGCTGTTGTTTTTGCTGCTGCTGCTGTTGCTGCTGTTGCTGCTGTTTCTGCTGCTGTTGTTTCTGCTGCTGCTGCGGTGGTTGTTTTATTTCTTGCTGAATTTTCTGCTGCTGGTGTAGTTCCTGCTGTTTTTTCAGCTGTTGTTGTTGCTGCTGCTTCTGCTGCAGTATTTGCAGCTGTACTTGGCTTTGCCGCTGGCTTTCTGGTGGTTGTTGTTTCTGTAGTTGTTGTTGTTGTTGTTGTTGTTGAGCACGCTGGAGCTCTAGCTGCCCCTCTCTCTCTCTTCTGGCCACTTGTTTGGCCTTTATGGTACGCACCCTCTATTCTAGCTGTCTGATGCTTGTAGTCAGACTCTCAACCTCTTCATCCTCGACATCCGATTCGGAGGCTGCAAGAACCTCCTTCTTATCTCCAACGTAGTGGCCTTCCCCACCTACGGAGATGTAAGCTAACTCGACAGAGTCATCCAACCTCTGTCGCTTCTTCTCAGCTGCTACTGCTGTTGCTGTGGTCGGCGTCCTTTCCCTCACTCAAACTGGCAGCTGTTTAGCTGAAGCTGATGTGGAGGGACGCTTTGCAAGGTTGGGAGAAGGTTTTAACTTCCTTCTCCTTTTCCCCATACTTGCATTTGCCACTGTTGCTGGCTGGCCTTTCTGTAATGCATCGGCTGATGCTGTCACCCCACAAGCTGGTCTCGCTATTGGGAGCGCGGACCGCTCACTTTCCATCGAATTTTTCTTATTTATAATAAATTTATTCACTATTTTTGTATAAATTATAAAAAAAGTTTATATTGAAATTTTACCTGGTTGGGAATTGAACCCAAGTCCCTGGGTTGACGGTTCACCACCACTATAGGCTAACTCGCCACTTTAAAAGCTATTGTCTAATAGTTTACTTAAAAGCACTGCGAATTTAAAGGAGAAGCCGAAACACGTGCGTACTCTCTGAGAGTCTGTGAACGAAAAACGCAGAATTATGACATTAGCGTTAAGTTTCCTTCAGTACTGTCGATTGCTCAAGTAGCCCATAATAGGCGTTTGTGTTTGGAAGCAAAGGTTCTCGTCCCTTTTTTATAGCAAGCAAGTCGATGCAAGGGTGGAGGTAATCTGCTACGTGGCCCTCATTCAGCCCATGCTCGTATATGGATGCCCCGTGCGGTTCAACGTGGGAGCAAGCTTGTTGGAAAAGATTCGGGTGTTTGAGATTACTTGCCTTCGGTCTTGCCTTCATTTATACAGAACACCAGAGTCCCAGTACATAAAATTCTATCCCAATGAGGTCCTATACAGAGCTAACCTAATAAGAGTGGATAATTTCATTATCAAGCAGATTCGAAGGCACATTGCAAGAGCAATGAGCTCGACGAACAACCTGATCTCCGGGGCTTATTACCCCAATTACGAGTATCATGAGAAAGTGTGCCTTAACGGCTTTGTTGCCCAGAGGCATTACTCTATTTTGATGAAATTGGTCTGATCCAGGACAAATTGGCAGAGACGACAGAGACGTTGCACACAGCAGTGTGGAGCGTCTCCGGTTCAGTAGGGCGGTGTCGAGTCGCGATATTGAGGACGTACAACGTCAGTACGGACATTTCTAGTGGCTAGCCGAAAGAGAGGAAACTCCTTCGTCGTTTCCCCCTAATGCAGGGTAGCCTGTTTGAGGTTTAAAGTTGGCTGTTCTTGCCCATGGCCGACTTACATAGTTTAGGTTTAGGTAGTTTAGGTAGGTTGTAGGTAATATTTAAAAAAAAAAAAAAATTAAAAATTCACAGCACTTGGATGAAAAATAAAAAAAAAGCACAAAAAAAAATAAAAAAAGCAGCACTCGTAAAAAAAAACAAAAAAAAAAATTGCGTATAGAATAAGGTAGGCTAAATTAGAATAAGGTAGCTTAAGATTTATTTTAAGGAAGATTTTTAATTTTTATATATAAGAACAAACATAAATAAGTTCATATACTAAGTTTTTCAATTGATTAATCATTTTTCTTAGTATTAATAGTTAATAGAATAATGAAATAAATAAAGAACTAAAGTTAGTTACGTCGAAAGACATAGATTTAAGTATTAGGTTTAGCTTAGAGCGCCCGCATAGAGCCAGTAAGTTAGAATAAGATAGCTAAGTTAGTTAAGCTAGTTCTAGCTTAACTAGCAATAAGTTTAGTGAATTACCCAATAAATCTGCATTTAAAATGAAATTAAAAAAAAGTTTCTTGTCCGATCACCGAAATCAGGCATAGTGGGACGCTGTTAGTAGTTATATGGGGGACCGCTTGTCAATTTTTCATACGTACACTTACGAAAGTGCGAATTCATTCGCGAAACGAAAACTTAACGAATTGAAGCGAAAAGCTATTATGGTCATACAATACAAATCCTTTGAATTCGTGCTGTTTAGGAAGTGGTCGTACGAAACCATTCTTCTATTATAGTTCAGCCTTAACGCATGCTATGTTGACCATTGTAAATGATAATGCAGTCGTTTGATTTTTGTCGTTTCTGCAATTAGCTGCTAGATGTCCACGATGATTGTAATTAAAACAGGTTCCTCTAAAATTGTGCTGATCGGTTCTCCCACGTTGTTGTTGTTGCTGACTTTGCTCGGTTTCGCACAAACAATGTTTGTTCTGGTGCAATACTATTTGATTCGATCCCCTCCCTCCTGTGTCCTTCTTCCAGAAGCTTTATCTTTAATTTCTCGCACGTGGGTAAAGTAACTCGCGCTTCAATTGCAAGAATAAAATTTTCATAGCTGTTTGGGAGGCTAGGGAGCAAAATTTTTGATAAAAGTTCATCTCAATACTTATTTCTTCTAATTTTTTGACGGGAAATGGAAAATTGTTGAGATGCGGTATCACGTGGGTATTCTCTTGCGTTTTCAGCTGTAATAGTTGCTTAAACAACTATTCTTGCTGGTCCTTGTGGCTGGTGGGTATTTTGTAGCATAATCATTCGACGTTCTAAAGTTTTGTATATAGTTGAGTTGAGACGGCTTAACGCACAATAGAATGGTAGCCAATGCCTTCTCGTCTTTATTGTTCCAAGTAGCAGTACTTCCTTGCTCGGGTTTTATCTCAGGTCCATTCACGTAAGACCACAATTCGCTATGGATCAACACGCTTATAATTTGTAGTTTCCATGACTCACAATTCTTTTCGTCTAATCTCTCAATTTGATACATGAAACACGCCATCAGTTAAGTATAATTTCTTTAAATTTTTTTATAATATATTTTTTTTTTTTTTTTGTATTGTAGCATAATAATAACTACGCTCCTATGTCTATGCAGCAAATTCCGAAGTGACTTTCCATTCTGGCAGAATTTTGGTTCGAACTGTCCTTTCATTCTTTGGTTCGTGTCTGGGACGAAGTCTCCACAGCTCATGTCAACGAAAGAGACGAATAATATCAGGGATAAAAGGGAATTATAACTGCAAGAATTATTTCTCTTGTTCCAGTGGTCGAAGAATTTGCTAGAAGTTTCTGGCTATCAGAAACTTCTGCTATATAAGGACAGATGGCGATTGAGAAAGCAGCAGTAGTTGTTAAACTGTGGCGAAGAGATTAGAAAAGTGATAATGGGCGAAGTTGTAATCTTGTGATAAATTGAAAGTTGAGATTTAACAAGAAGAAGTAATTAGTTTGGATTTGTGAATTAAGTAGAAGAAAGGAGATAAGTGATTAGAGAGGAAAGAGACATTGTAAGAAAAGAATTGCGAAGAATAGTATAGTGTGAACCTGAATTGTTCTATAGACTAGAAAATAAAGAAATAATTTCACAGAATATTGTTTTATCTACTCGAGCCGTAGCCCGCATATTACATTGGTGTCAGAAGCGGGATAAAACTTATTCTGTGAATAACTATTTCCGTGGTGTGAAATTGCACAAGCAAAAAAAAAAAAAAAAACGATTTCTGTGTTGAGTTAATTAGTTGCGCAAAATGGGTCTCAAATTGGGAAAACTAACTACAACTCAGGAAGGTGAAAATCCGCACGACGTAGAGTTTGACGTGGAAGAGGAACCAGCAAGTACAGCAGCCGACCCGGCTATAACGAGTCTGCTCCTGCAACTTAAGTTAGTCATGGACGAACAAAAGAAAGCAATAGAAGATCAAAGGAATTCTCTAGAACTTAAGCTGGACGAACAAAAGAAAGCAATGGACGAACAAAAGAAAGCAATGGGCGACCAAAGGAATTCTCTAGAACTTAAGTTGGATGAACAAAAGAAAGCAATGGATGAACAAAAGAAAGCAATGGACGAACAAAAGAATTCTCTAGAACTTAAGCTGGATGAACAAAAGAAAGCAATGGACGAACAAAAGAATTCTCTAGAACTTAAGCTGGATGAACAAAAGAAAGCAATGGACGAACAAAAGAATTCTCTAGATGCTCTGGAAAGTAAACTTGATGAGCAAAACAAGAACTTGGAATCCAAATTCGAAGTGATCGAAGAGAAAATCGAGAAGGTCGAGACGTAACTCGGAAAAGTCGAAACTAGATTCGATGAAAATTTTGAGAAACATGAAACTCAGTTCGGGAAAATAGAGACTCAGTTTGAAAAAGTGGATACGCAATTCGAGATAGTAGGGAAGCAAGTCGAAAATCTTGCTAAGGAGCTCAGCAATGTGAAGAGACAGAAAGCACGGGAATATTCCACTGACGGTCTGAGAAGAAAGGAGATGCAGCCTCCTATCTTCGATGGTCAAACATCATGGCCAATTTATAAAAGGCAATTCGAAGCGGCCGCAATGACCAATAGCTGGGACGATGAAGAGAAGTCCATTGCACTCACACTTGCACTGAGGGGTCCAGCTACGGAGCTCTTGCAGACCATCCCGGAAGATAAACAGCAGAACTACGACTCTCTGGTTCAGGCTATCGAGATGCGGTTTGGGGATGAACACATGCAGCAGGTGTACAGGGTTCAGCTGCGTAGTCGAGTCCAGAAAAGGGGGGAAACGCTCTAACAGTTGCAAGCGGATATAGAGCGACTAGCCCATCTTTCATACCCTAAAGGGGGTGAGGAGCTTATCAACGAAATGGCGGTGGAAGCTTTTATTCAGGCCATAGAGGACAGACAACTACAAATGGCTGTAAGGATGGCTGAAAAGCGAACACTCCCCGAGGCATTGGCATTCGCTTTGTCAATGAAGGCTGCGGACCAAGCATACCAGGGAATACACCGTGTCAGGGAAAGGTCCGTCGTGGAATGCTCATGCCAGAGAACAGCCGTCAAAGCTCGCGGAAGTCAAATCCGTTGCTGGAATTGCAACCAAACCGGACACCTACAACGGCAGTGCAGAAGTGCACCTAGACGAGGAAATTGTCCACATTGCGGAAGTAGGAGAAGCAGAGAGGAAGCATCCTGTCGGTCAGACTTCCCAAAACCAGCAGTCGGGAGATGCGTAAGGACCAACTTCGCGGGGCAGAAGTTGGTTACTGGAATCGAAGCCCCCAGGACCACCATTCAAGTTTCGCAAACCAAACGGGGTAACAAGAGCCTGACAGTGGAGGCACTAATCAACGAGAAGAAGTGCGTAGCCACCATCGACACAGGTGCCACTGCCTCCATTGTAAGAAGAGATATCGTCAAAAGCTCCTGGCTGCACAACACCAACAGCTACTGCCTGAAGACTGCAACAGGGGAAATGGCGAAGGTATTTGGAGAAGTTCGTCTTACGATTACTCTGGCAGGACTGACGTTCTCCCATGCGTTTCTGGTGGCAGATATATGCGACGAGTGCATCATCGGAGTAGACTTCATGAAAGCAAATGAAGTAATCTTGGACATCGGGATGCAAGTACTGAGGTATCGAAATGTGGAGATTCCGATGGTGTACGGAAATGAGAATGCCGTAACTCTCAGGACAGTCATCAGCAAAGACGAAGTTTTGCCGCCGTCTTCAGAGACAATCATTTGGACGAAGCTGGAAGGTGGTCTTGGGAGCCACCGATTCTACATAGTAGAACCAGACCCAGAGAAGAATTCTCAAGACTACATCGTGGGAAAGACGTTAGTCGAACCAAAGAACACCATGGTTCCAGTGAGGGTTTTGAACGCAAGACCACACACTGTCAAACTAAGGCGAGGGGATGTGACTGGAAAATGCACGCCGATTACCGCCGTCGCAAAAATATCTGAACGTGATGCTCCAAAACCTCTCCCATCACCTTGGACAGCGGAAACGAGAGAGACGATTCTCCAGTCCAGTGAGCTGAATCAGGGGCAGCGAACTATGGCAGAGAATCTTATCAATGAGTACGATGATGTATTTGCCTCACAGGATGGAGAATACGGCCGAACACACCTGGTACAACATCGAATAGACACTGGTGATACTAGACCAATTCGTCAGCCTGCTAGGCGCCTTCCATTGGCAAAGCAGACAGAAGTTGCAGAGATGGTGTCGGCAATGGAGAAAGAAGGTGTGATTGAAAGTTCCAAAAGTCCGTGGGCATCACCGGTTGTACTGGTTAAGAAGAAAGATGGCAGCACGCGGTTCTGCGTGGACTATCGGCAGCTCAATTACGTCACCAAGAAAGACAGCTACCCTCTGCCACGGATTGACGACACGCTAGACACACTATCAGGAGCCCGATGGTTTTCCACTCTCGACTTGAAGAGTGGCTACTGGCAGGTACAGATCCATCCAGAAGACCGGGAGAAAACCGCCTTCACCGCAGGAAATGGGCTATGGCAATTCACGGTAATGCCATTCGGGCTGTGCAATGCTCCGGTGACTTTCGAGCGATTGATGGAATGTGTCCTGCAAGGGTTAACATGGAAAACCTGTTTGGTATACTTGGATGATGTCATCGTCGTAGGAAAAACGTTTGCGCAACACCGAGACAGTCTAAGGGATGTGTTTCAAAGGCTTCGAAGTGCCCATCTGAAGCTCAACCCCAAGAAGTGCGCCCTGTTTAGAGCGGAACTCAAGTACCTGGGACACATAATTTCAGCGAAAGCAGTGAGAACCGATCCAGAGAAGGTCGAAGCGGTGAAAAACTGGCCAGTCCCCAAAGACAAACACCAACTAAGGAGCTTCCTGGGCCTAGCCACCTACTACAGACGGTTCGTGAAGGATTTTGCCGGGATCGCAAAGAACCTGCACCAGTTGACGGAAAAGGAAAAACAATTCAAATGGTCAATTGAGTGCGAGAAGAGCTTCAAGGCACTTAAACAACGGCTATGCGATGCCCCGATACTGGCTTACCCCACTCCCGGGGAAACGTTCGTTGTGGATGCAGATGCTAGTAATGTCGGGGTAGGAGCCGTACTCTCCCAGGTGCATGACGGCCAAGAGAAGGTGGTTGCGTACTTCAGCACGGTGCTCTCTAAGCCAGAAAGGAACTACTGCGTGACAAGGCGGGAACTTCTAGCTTTGATCTTGGCTACGAAGCATTTTCACAAATACCTCTACGGGATTAAGTTCGTTCTTCGCACAGACCATGCAGCCTTAAAATGGCTATTACAGTTCAAGAGTCCTGAGGGTCAGGTCGCAAGATGGATCGAAAGGCTGCAAATCTACGACTACGAAATACAGCATCGTAAAGGAAAACTCCACTCTAATGCGGATGCACTGTCCCGGAGACCATGCGGAACGGATTGTAAACATTGTGCGCGTCAGGAAGAACGGGAGCTGGTTTCCATCCAAAGAATGAGAGCCGAACCTATCGCCGGCTGGAGCGTAGATGAGATCCGGAACGCTCAGAAGGAAGACCCGGATATCGAGCCGATTCTGGCCTGGAAGGAGAACATGGAGAAACCGGATCATCAGGACATCTCTCACAGAAGCCCGACCTTAAAGGCATATTTTGCGCAGTGGGACTCCCTCCATGTCCAAGAAGGTGTTCTGAGAAGAAAATGGGAATCCTCCGACGGAAAGTCGTTTGTAATGCAGCTTGTCGTACCGCGGACGAGGGTCAAGGAGGTGTTACAGGAAATGCATGGCGGGGCGACCGGAGGCCACTTGGGAGTGAATAAGACGCTAGAAAAGGTACGAGAACGTTTTTATTGGTTAAAAGCGAAGGAAGATATCGAAGACTGGTGCAGAAAATGCGACGTGTGTGCAGCTAGCAAGGGTCCGAGAATCAAAACTCGAGGTAAGATGCACCAATACAACGTGGGAGCACCTTTCGATCGAATCGCCATTGACATCGCAGGGCCCTTTCCGGAAACCGACAATGGTAATCGGTATATACTCGTAGTGATGGACTACTTCAGTAAGTAACCGGAAGCGTTTCCGATCCCTAACCAGGAAGCCAGAACCGTGGCGGAGCAGATCGTCTACAATTGGGTTAGCAGATTCGGTGTTCCCTTGGAATTGCATTCTGACCAAGGGCGAAATTTCGAGTCAAGAATCTTCCAAGAGATGTGTCAACTACTCGGAATCAAAAAGACAAGGACAACCCCGCTTCATCCACAGTCGGACGGTATGGTGGAGCATTTCAATAGGACTTTGGACGAACATCTCTCGAAGGTCGTAGGTGACTACCAACGGGATTGGGACCGGCAGATTCCCTTGTTTTTGATGGCCTATAGAAGTGCCGTGCATAGCACTACTCGACATACGCCGTTCGAAATCTTATTTGGTGGAATAGCTCGTTTACCCAGTGAGGTGAAATTTGGATCTCCTACCAATGAGCCCAGAAATGAAGAAGAGTACGTGGCGGACCTTAGGGAAAGGCTTAGGGACATACACCAAAGGACCAGAAGCCAGATTAAGATGACGAGCGACCGCATGAAGACCAGGTATGATGCCAAGGCAACAACGTCAGGATTCAAGGAAGGAGATCTGGTGTGGCTGTATAATCCCCATCGCCAAAAGGGGAAATCACCTAAATTACAGCGGAACTGGGAAGGTCCCTACAGAATAGTAACCCGCATCAACGATGTTGTCTACCGCATCCAGCGAGGACCGAGGGCCAAAATGAAAGTGGTTCATGTGGACCGACTGAGTCGATACAATGGCCGAAATGAGGATGCACTTGTTCGGGACGAACACGTCTAAGAGGGGGGCAGTGTAGCATAATAATAACTACGCTCCTATGTCTATGCAGCAAATTCCGAAGTGACTTTCCATTCTGGCAGAATTTTGGTTCGAACTGTCCTTTCATTCTTTGGTTCGTGTCTGGGACGAAGTCTCCACAGCTCATGTCAACGAAAGAGACGAATAATATCAGGGATAAAAGGGAATTATAACTGCAAGAATTATTTGTCTTGTTCCAGTGGTCGAAGAATTTGCTAGAAGTTTCTGGCTATCAGAAACTTCTGCTATATAAGGACAGATGGCGATCAAAAAAGACACAGTTGGTTTAGAACCGTGGCGAAGAGATTGGAAAAGTGATAATGGGCGAAGTTGTAATTTGGTGATAAATTGAAATTGGAGAGTAAACAAGAAAAAGTAAATAGTTTGGATTTGTGAATTAAGTAATTGAAAGGAGATAAAGTGATTTGAGAGGAAAGAGACCTTGTAAGAAAAGAATTTGCGAAGAATAGTATAGTGTGAACTTGAATTGTTCTATAGACTAGAAAATAAAGAAATAAATTTCACAGAATATCGTTTTATCTACTCGAGCCGTAGCTCGCATATTACAGTATATTTATTCTGGGCCCACAACCTATTGTTGCGTAAAAAAAAAAAATAATATTTGGCGCAACAGCACTTTAAGTGCCAGGGCCTAGCTTCTCGCAACCACTCGTGTTGTGTGCGTTATATTTTTCACACGAATGGAAGTGACCTACAGTTTAGTACCGTATCAGAAAGGCAATTTGTTTTGAGAAGCTTTTTCGTGACAGCAATACTCTCGGATGTTTGTCAGTCGTTCGCGAGAGGTGGGATCGTGAAAAAACTTTTTGGTGTTTTCCGGGATTCGAACTTGGAACCTCTTGCGTAGTGATCAGACACACTAACCACTACGCCACGACGCCCACTCATTTGTTGCATATTCAGAAAGAAAAACACACGAGTCTAATTAAATTAAGCATAGGCTTAATATAAAGAGTTAATATAAAGTGTAATTGTAATTGTAATTGCAATTGTAATGAGGAATTGCCAGTAACTATGCTGCTGAGGGGGATAGATCCGTCTACTGATCCGGAGACGCTCCTTGCGCTGCTTAAAGAGAAAGAGTGCAACGAGCTCGAATTTGTAGGGGTCAAGCCATTCACCACAGCTAAGGCAAAAAGGGGAAGCGGAAACTGCCGTTCTTCCTAGTTCAGCTTTCACCCAATAGCAAGCTGGATGGTCTAAGGAGTATTAAAGTCCTAGACTACCAGGTTGTCGCATGGGAAAAATTAAGAAGGAACATTTTACAATGTGTTCGCTGCCAAAGGTTCGGGCACGCCGCGTCGAACTGCGAAATGCAGCCTCGATGTGTTAAGTGTGGAAAGAACCACAAAGCAGAGGAATGCACTCTGGGTAAGGATGGAGTGGCAGATAAGAGCCAGCTCTCGTGTGCTTTATGCAGGAACTCGGGACACACCGCAAACTATCGCGGTTGTCCTAAGTTCCAGTACATTAAGAAAGTAAATCTAGTTCGCCAGGAGAAGGTCGTAGTGAAACGTCCACCTGCTCCAATTCAAACGCAATCCGTGACTCCCCAAGTGACCTACGCCCAAATGGTGGCAGGTCGGGGAAACGCGGAACAGAAAAGAATGAAGGTTGCTTCTCAGGCCCCAGGGCCTAGAGCACCGGAGGCTCAAACTGACTTGCTGGCCATCTTGTTCTCTATCCAAGGGCAGATGGAGCAGCTTCAACGTCAGGTACAGGAGCAGGCGAAGCGGGTGGACCAGATCTACGCACTTCTGCCGGGCTTAACGCACCTTCAGTCGTAATGGGTACGAACATGGAGGAACAATCCTTGAAGATCCTTGCGGTGAATGTGAATTCACTGATTAGGATCGAGCGAAGAGCCGTATTGTTTAGGTTGCTTGAAGACCAAACCCCTGATGTGCTTATGGTTAGCGAAACAAAGCTATCCCAGAAGCACAAATTGGGGCACAATAAATACAATATTGTCAGAAGAGACCGACCCAACTCCACACAAGGAGGAGGTGTTGCGATCTTCATACGCAAACAACTGCAATTTAAAGTTATGTACAGCGGTGAAGTGCGAAGGTTCCAGGAGCTGGAAGCGTGTATCGTGTGCATCCCTCTCCGTAATGGAAAGAGGATTTACTTGGTCGCACTCTATGCACCTGAAGCTACTCAATCTACTTTATTTATTTCAGAGCTCGAGACACTTTTTCGATGCCTAAGGCTGGAGTCAGAGGAGAATTATTTCATCATGGCCGGAGATCTAAACGCCAAACATAGAGATTGGGGAAACAACACACCTAAACCTAGAGGGAACCTACTATTCAATTGGTGGGGTCGGCACAGTGTCGAGTATAAACTCGATTTGAAAGCTACAGATAGTCCGTCGTTTCCTAGAAGCGGCTCCTATCTGGATCTTATGCTGTTCGACGTACGGTTACAACTGACTGACATGGACCGACAAACTATAAACTGCCTGCACATATTTGTGTATGACAGTGACCATTGCGGACTCAGTGCCGTAATAACGATTCCCAACGAAATTGCGGAGTTAGAGGAGTTTGTCCAAACGTACTCCTACAATTATAGTAGGACGCGTTGGTCTCGCTTCTCAAGAACTTTGACAAGGGCACTCTCCTCGAATTCGCTCTACCCACCGTCCAATAGGAATCTGTCAAACGAGGAGATTGACTGGTACCTAAAACAAATGGACGAGACAATTAAACGAACTATGGACAATACGATACCTCGGTATCAGCATACTGACAACGCAGACATATTCCGCAATGCAACAATTGACGCACTACACCAACACACAAGTAGACTGCTGTCGAGACTAAAAATCTTGTACAGACAGTTTACTGACAGACAAAACTCGGAGGTTAGGACGCTGAAGTCGTTGATTAAAAACCTCCAAAAATTAATTAGAGAAAATTACAGACTTTCTGTAAATTTGCATTGGAACAAAAAAATTCGGGCTGTAAAATCCAACAACCCGAGTATGTTCCCGCAAATAAATAAAATATTTCGGAGGAATAATCAAAACGCCCTTCCGTGTCTTAAGATCCCCCGAACGACGAACAATGGATGAATACTTATAACAGCAGGTATAGATCCAGATAACGCAGTAGAGGATGACAACTTCTTTGTGATCGAAGATCCGCAGGAGAAGGTAGAGGCTATTGGAGCGACTTTCCAGGCAGTGTGCAAGGTGAATGATACCATTTGCCCGAACCACGACCTAGAAAATCGCGTCCTTGTGCACAACTTCTATCTTCGAAATGATATAGAGCACTGGCGATCCGAGAACATAGGTTTTACCGAGTTCAATGACGATAACATGGCAGACAATGTCATCGCCGATGAAAGGGTACATCCCCCGTATATATCGAAGGTAGAGCTCCAAGCAATCTTCGACTCATTAAGGAGGAAGAAATCTGCAGGAATCGATAGAGTATCGAACATTGTGCTTCGACATCTCCCTCTAGAAGCGGTGAACATTTACACCAGTCTGTTTAACAATGCGCTGAATAATGCACATTATCCAGCGCATTGGAAAACAGCAGTGATACAACCCATTCCCAAAAGGGGTAAGGACACTTCCAATCCGGCAAATCTCCTGTCGATAAGTCTCCTTCCGAACATCAGCAAGGTATTCGAGAAAGTGATCAATAGGGCCCTGCTTAAGTGGACTGAGAACAGTAATATAATTCCGGATAACCAATTCGGTTTTAAGGCGGGGCATGATACAATACATGCCGCGTCTAAACTGGTATCGGATATCCAATGGAACAAAAGCAAGAACCAATGCACGGGTGCCTGCCTGATTAACTTGGAGAAGGCCTTCGACACCGTATGGTTAGAGGGACTCTTCTATAAGCTAAGCAGGCTGGGCGTAAGCAAACCACTGCTGTACATACTTCATAACATGCTCACCAGTAGACAGTTCATTGTCAAAAATGGCAAGGTGACTTCTGCTGGAACATTTTTAATTAAAAACGGTCTGCAACAAGGTGCGGTTAATTCACCGATCCTTTTCAACATTTACACGAGCGATCTGATAGGATCTCTTCACCATGCCATAGCGTACGCAGACGACTTGATCGCGTACATATCAGGACCAAAAATCGAGGCCATTGCAATTCTCTTGCAACGTGACTTCGATAAGATTCAGCGATATTGCGATGACTGGAAGTTGAAGATCAACTTCCAGAAATCGGAAACCATTCTTTTTAGGACGCCGTGGTTTGGTGCCTCTAGGGATACCAGAAAGAATTGGCGAAAGTTCTCAATAGTTGGACCGCACGGACAGCCACTTGCGAGTCGAAGTGTAGTCAGATACCTGGGGCTCTGGTTAGACCAATATCTATATTTTAACAAACATATAGATGCTGCTCTGGCCAGAGCCAAAGGTGCTTTTGCCCTTACAAAGAGACTTTTTTATAGCAAGCAACTCGATGCAAGGGTAAAGGTAATCTGCTACATGGCCCTCATTAGGCCCATGCTCGTATATGGATGCCCCGTGTGGTTCAACGTGGGAGCAAACTTGTTGGAAAAGATTCGGGTGTTTGAGAGGGCTTGCCTTCATTTGTACAGAACACCAGAGTCCCAGTACATAAAATTCTATCCCAATGAGGTCCTATACAACAGAGCTAACCTAATTAGAGTGGATAATTTCGTTATCAAGCTGATTCGAAGGCACATTGCAAGAGCAATGAGCTCGACGAACAACCTGATCTCCGGGGCTTATTACCCCAATTAGGAGTTTCATGAGAGAGTGCGCCTTAACGGCTTTGTTCCCCCAGAGGCGTTCCTCTATTTTGATGAGAAAGGTCTGATCCAGGACAGATTGGCGGTGCCGCTAATCTTCCACGTTGCTGGGACAGTTGTGGATAGGCGACTCAACTACGACAGAGACGTTGCACACGGCAGTGTGGAGCATCTCCGGTTTAGTAGGGCGGTATCGGGTCGCGATATTGAGGACGTACAACGTCAGTACGGTCATTTCTGGTGGCTAGCCGAAAGAGAGGAAACTCCTTCGTCGTTTCCTCCTAATCCAGGGTAGTCTGTTTGATGTTAAAAGTTGGCTGTTCTTGCCCATGGCCGACTTACATAGTTTAGGTTTAGGTAGTTTTTTAGGTTTAGGTAGGTGTAGGTAATAATTTAAATAAAAAAAAAAAAAAAAAAAAATATCCACAGCACTTGATAAAAAAAAAAATAAAAAATAAAAAAAAAAACAAAAAAAAATTACGTAGAAAATACGTAACATAGAATAAGATAGGGTAATTTAGAATAAGGTAGTTTAAGATTTATTTTAAGGTAGATTGTAAGTTTTATATATAAGAAGATTCAAAAATAAGTTCATATACTAAGTTTTTTCCATTCATTTAAAATTTTTCTTAGTATCAATAGATAATTGATTAGTAAAATGAATAAACGAATAAAGTCAGTGACGTCGAAAGACATAGTTTTAAGTATTAGGTTTAACTTAGAGCGCCCGCATAGGGCCAGTAAGTTAGTATAGGGATAGTTAAGTTAGTTAAGCTAGTTTTAAGCGTTTTTTGTCTAGCTATAAGTTTAATGAAGTAATAATAAAAATGCATTAAAAATGAAAAAAATGAAAAATGGGGAATTGCCAGTAATACATTTTCAACAGGATGTAAATGGAAACAGCCTAAACGAAATGTTGCATATAGGGACACCACGCCAGCGTAATTTAATCAATGTCTGCATTCGATTTGGTTCACAGAAATATGTGTTTTGTGCAGATATTGTAAAAATGTTTCGGTAAATTTGGGTTCATCCAAAGCATAGGGATTTCCAGCGGATTGTTTGGAGGGAATCAAATAGTTTTGGATATCAATTTCCTCTTGCGACTCACGCAATTTTGCATGATATGTATGTATGTCGATGATTTAATGACGGGATCTAATTCGTCGTCTGAGACTTTGGAATTGAAAAACTAAATAGTCAGTATGATGTCGTACGATGGTCTGAAGTTGTTGGTCCACTTTAAGCGAGATCAACTGCGAGCAAACGGTTTCTCTTGATTGGGATAAGGCATCGCAGTGGACCAAGGTTCTTGGACTCAATTGGAACCCTCAACGTGACACCTTCTCCTATAAAATTACATTACCTGATCGGTTACTACATAGAAAGAAACCTACTGTCGGAGGTTGCGAAGATTTTCCATCCTCCTGGGTTTCTGGCTCCTTCCACTATTTTCCTTTAAAATATTGTTTCAGGAGCTACGGACTGCAAAAACTAAAATATTTCGGGATGTTCCTTTACTTATGGAAGTAGCGGACAAATGGAAATCTTATCGTTCGAAAACTTTAGAATCTCGAGAAGATTCACAGTCAATTCTACATAGATGCTTTGACCTAATAGGATTCTCCGATGCATCCGAAAATTCATATTCGGCTATGGTTTACGCTCTTAGCTTTGTAGATGGTGTTGTTGAGGTCCAACTGGTTGCAGCGCTCCAGTTAAGCAACTTTCGATTCCTCGGCTGGAATTGTGCGGAGCCCTCCTCTTGTCCCGTTTAATAGAGCTTATTCGGCATTTTCGGACTCGCAGATTGTTTTCTCCTGGCTTTCGTCTTCCCCACGACGGTGGAACATCTTTGTAGCGAATTTTTCATCGGAAATTTTAGCAACTTTGCCTCGGTCTTCCTGGAACTACGTTTGCTCCGCAGAAAATCCCGCCGATTGCGCTTCGAGGGGAATCGAACCCAACAAACTTTTGGAATTGGAGCTTTGGTGGAAAGGTCATGCTTGGCTTTTGAAAGATGTAAATCAGTGGCCGATAAATCGTGAAGCTGTTTTGGAAAATATTCCTGAGGAAAGGAAGAAGTCTGCTGCTGTGCTTACCTCGTCTCCGGTTGAACAATACTTAGAATTTTTATCCCGTAATATCTGGTGGTGGGGAATGTTAGTGAGAATCGTTGGTTTCGTTATCCCTTTCAGCCGAAATTCCAGAGTTCCATTAGAGCAGCAAACATTTTGTCGTTCACTTCAATACGGAAATACAAGCTCTTAAAAGTGATCGCCATGTTTCGAAGGCCTCTTCACTATTTTCGTTGTCGCCTTTCCTCGATTATGTAGGTCTGCTGCGGGTTGGTGGAAGAATTTCCAACGCCAAGGATGTTCCTTTCGGCACTAAGCATCCAATTATTCTTCCGAAACATCATTCTTTTACGAAACTAATACTGTTAGATGCACATAGATTATATCTGCATGTTGGCGTATCAGGACTCTTTGCATTAATTCGGCAAGAATACTGGATAATCGATAGCAGAAATCTGGTTAGGAAAATCGTTCATGATTGCGTCACATGTTTTCGTCTTCGACAGTCTACATCGTCACAGCTTATGGGAAATTTACCGTCTTCTCGTGTTGAACCATCGTATGACTTTGCCCACACAGGTTGCGATTACGCGGGTCCAATAACTATTCGCTTGCCCAAGTGTAGAAAACTAGCTAAGGGATATATAGCTTTAATTGTCTGCATGACTACCAAAGCGCTTCATTTGAAAATGATAATGAATCTGACCACAGATCCTTTTCTGGCTGCTCTCAAGGGGTTTATAGCACGACGGGGAAAAAGGCAGCGTGATGTACTCAGACAATGGTACAAATTTCCAAGGAGCCGTTTGTGTCCAATCGGAAATGTCAAATTTGGTGCAATTATTGGAACATAATGAGTGGTGAAGCTTTTGCTGCAGAGAGTATCAAATGTGAGTTTATTCGTCCTCACAGTCCTCACTTTGCCCATTTGCTGAATTCCTTCAGCGGGCCTGCATGTTTGGGAATCAATATTTTATCTTGAAATCATATTTTAAAATGTTCAATTTCATAACTATTTCATTTCTAGAATTGTTAAAAATAAAATTATATTTGCTAAACTAAAAATCTAAATTACTTAACATAATGTTACATACCCTATGGTTCGACTGAGTTGTCTGTTTTCTCTAAATTCTAATGCTCGCATATGCAAGTGCCGTTGGTCATCACCAACGTTAACTTGAATTGTGTATCAACTATGCTTGTTAGTGAGAACTTTTATTCTAGCAGTCACCCAGTCAACATCTCGTTTTTTTTTTTTTTTTTTTTTTTTCTTAAGCTAGCGAACCATCTGGTAATTTGATTTGTGAGTAATTGATTAAATAAAGTTTGTAACGTTTTAGAGTCTTCATCTTTAATTGCTTAACAAACCATTTGAGTTACATGTGCGCAAAGCTGCTTTGAGGGCACATCCTCTGTCAGAGATGCAACATGCCTATCAACGCAGAAGATCCTGCGAGACAGCGCTTCAAAATCTGGTCAGCAGAATAGAATGTGCGCTTGACATGAAAGAGTACGCGATAGGCATTTTCATAGACATTGAGGATACCTTTTGCTAGATACACACGAGGCAACCGTTGCAGCAACACAGCCATGTTGAAGCAACCGTTGCTCCGTGTGTAGCTGTGCTGCCCATTGATTTTCGTGTTGCCGCAACCGTTGCCAGAAATATCAAAAAATTTTGATATTTTTGGTCGGTTGCCGCAACCGTTGCTTCGTGTGTATCATTGTTTACTGCCTTTACTCGTTCAGTTCGTCGGAAACAAGCGAGTTAGAAGGTTCGTGCGGAGTAAAATTAAGTGGGAAAAAAAAGGAAAATGGCAATTGCAAATAATGAAAATTATGTTAATTTTATTAACGAATATAAAAATTTGAGAGAGCTATGGGACATAACTTGTGAAAAATACAAAAATAAAAATCTGAGAAAAAAAGCATACGAACAATTAAAAAAAGAATATAATAACATTGATGAAAATGCTACAGTGGATACGGTGAAAAACAGAATCGAAAACATGCGCACTGCCCACCGACGCGAATTAAAAAAAGAATTCAAAGTGAAAAAAGTGGCGCTGGTGTTGATGAGCTTTATCAACCAAATTTATGGTATTTTGATGCCCTTGATTTTTTGAGAGATTTCGAGATGCCCGAGCCTGGAATCAGCACAGTAATAAGTTCAGACGATGACTGTGCTTCAAGGGTAAGTACAATATTTCACAATATTTATTTAAAATTGTCATTTACAGTGGCTTACAAACGGACAGACGGACAGGTGTGAGCCACTGCCGAAAATACTCTTTCTAATTTCTTTTATTGTTTCTTACTTTATTAATTTTTTCAGAGTCCTATGCCAAGTACGAAGAAACAGAGAAGCTCATAAAATTGTGAAAGGAACGAGCTATTGCGAAAAGCTACCAGGCATATTGAAAATTTGTCCCAAAAAGAAGAAAGGAATGAAGCCGATATTTATGCAAAGGCCTGGGCGTGCTCATACCGCAAATTATCAGTGGAACAAAAGCTATTTGCGAAAAAGGCTTGCGACGAAATTTTTGTTTTGGGGCAGCTGGAGAAATTGACGTTGAATTCTGTGCAGATCCAAACGCCCACATACCCATCCAGGCATACTGTTTACAGGCCAATTCCAAAAATAATATCTGTGAGCGATAATTCAAACAGTGGGTTTATTTCTCATTCGACACCAATTCACTTTGATCAAACGACTTCTCCACAAGTCTTCCACGTAAAAGATGCTGATGGAGAAAATGGAAGGCAGTATTCGTCATTTCACGACCTACTTGCGGATGCAGACTTCAATTAGTTTAAATTTAATTACTTTTTTTTTTATTAATATTATTTTTTTATTATTTAAGTAATAAGTAATAAGCAATACGTATATACATATATGAATAAAAATATGAAAAAAACATTTTTGAATTTCTTTATAAACCTTCTAAGGCATAGACGGGTTCTCATAAATTGTTTCGTACTGTTTTCGCCACAGATGGTGAATTCCTACTCAAAGTTGGCTCCAAATTTAGCAGTGGATTTTCAGAAATATCTTCTGCGCCATTGTGAGCGGAACCGATTTCTTTCTTTATGAAATTGTGCAAGTAGCAACAACTTAATACTTTGCTAGTTTTTTCGGCCAAAAGAGCGATGGTAGTATTCATTACCCGGAACCTTGCTGCCAAAATTCCAAATGCATTTTCCACTTTTACCCTTGCCGAACTGAGTCTTTTATTAAATAAATTCTGTGAGGGCGATAAGCCGCTATGTGCATAAGGCTTCATTATGTTTGGACGAAGAGCAAAGGCGTCATCCGACACAAAAACAAATGGAATCGGTGTTTCACCAATTACTGGACTTGGTCCTGGTAAGTGTAGTTGGTCTCTTTCCAATTTTGTAAAAAATTTAGTGTTATTGAAGACACCACCGTCTGAAATTCTACCATTTGTGCCAATGTCCACTATCAGAAATTCGGAGTTGCTATTTACAATCGCCATCAGTACAATGCTGAATATTTTCTTGTAGTTGAAATAATTGGTGCCAGAATGCGGTGGCCTCTTTATTTTAACGTGCTTTCCATCTAGGGCTCCGAGGCAATGCGGAAACTTGCTTTTTTCATAAAATTTGGCCGCTACCACCAACCATTCAGCCGAAGTTTTCGGGAGCTAAAAAATCTTAATATTGGTTTCAAATATTTATGTAAAAAGAATCAGCTGACAAACCTTAATGTAGTCCTTTAAAACTTCATTGATGGCGTGGCATGTCTCAATGGCAATATTCCCAATAGCTTGCGGAGATACCGCATTTCAAGTCTGCGAAGGAGTTTCCTGTTGCAAGATACCGCAAAGTTATTGCCAGTCTGACTTCTGCAGATATTGCATCTCTCATTATGGTATCTTGCTTCGTTATTTTGGCTTTTACCAAGTCCAACAATTTTCCAAATAGGGCTTGATCCATCCTCATGTAGTTTTTGTAGTCCGCGGTCTCATTTTCTTTCAGTTCTTTCAGCAGCCTTTCGTTCGAAAATTCGTCTTTTTTTAAAAGCCAATTCTTTAACCAAATTTTCTTTTTCTTTTTTGGTTGCATCTCCTCTTCCTCATTTTCGTATAAAAGTTCATCAATTATAATAATTGCAGTTATCTCACGTATTACGTCACTCATTCCAAAAATTTAATTTTACTTTTCTTTCGCTTGTGTCTTTTCTGTACCACAGCTACACACAGTACTAAGGTTGCGGCGACAGTCGCCACGTGTGTAGTCAACAAACAAAACACGTTGCTGCAACACGTTGCTTCGTGTGTATCTAGCATTTGACAGCATGTGCAGCTCTGCCAGAAATCATGGCGTAGAAGAACCACTAGTGTTTTGAATCAAAGCAATGCTGGTGAACAGAACATTGACTATAGATGCAGATAGTGACCGGTGTGTTATGGTAGGTGTAAATAGGGGCTGCCCACACGGCAGTGTTCTGTCACCACTGCTTTGGTGCACGCTGGTTGACTCCCCGTTAAACACACTCAATAGTTCTACCGTCTACGCTCAAGCATACGCAGATGATGTCGCCGTTCTGTCTGTTGGATCGCGCCTAGCGACTGTCTGCTCTAAGTTTCAGATGGCCCTAGACGCTCAGATGGGTTTTCAGTTAATCCTATAAAAACCGAGGTGGTTCTTTACGAAAAGGAGGAAATTGACTGGTCTGACTAAGCCACTGCTAAAAGGCGTCACAATCCAACTCTCCAAGGAAGTCAAATATTTAGGAGTAATTTTAGATAGCAAACTTCTTTGGACGAAACATGTCCAACTGAAGATTTGCAAAGCTCTATCAGTCTTCTGGCAAATGTGATTTCGGCAAGACATGGAACTTGTCGCCAAGGAAAGTCCTTTGTTTCTACAAGGCAATGATAAGACCCTTTCTCTCATATACGTTAGTTGTTTGGTGGAATAAGATCTCACGTAAATACGTTACTGCTGCTTTCGCCAAACTCCAGAGAACGGTCTGTTTCGTCTGCTTAGGGGCTTTCTCCAGTACGCCTGGCGCTGCTCTGGACCCTTTGATAAACCTCTCCCCTCCCTTGATATTTATATTATGAGGTGTACACTCAGAGTCATCTTCCATTTAAAAAGAAGTGGTTTCTGGCACTATTCGCACTGGAGTTTTGATGACGTTGCGCGACGATTATCCTACGACCCCTGTCTCATGGATATGCCATCTGATGCAATGACACCTGAATTACGGCTGCGGTGCAAATTTGAAGCCAACTTTCCCCATGTTCAGGATTGAATTTGGCAGGAGTCTGAGCCAGGAAAGGAATGTAGTCGCATTTGCACGGACGGCTCTAAAACTGGACAGGGGTCTGGTGCTGGTGTTTTCGTGGAATGCGACAACATGTGGCTTCACTTCTCACTGGGAAAACACACATCTGTCTTCCAGGCAGAAATATATGCTATCCTAATAGCTGCGGACTGTATTGGTAAGAACAGGTGGAAGGGGCGAAGAATTTGCGTCTGTAGTGACAGTCAGGCTGCGCTTAAGGCCTTGCTCAATCTTTTAACAACTTCCAAAATAGTTCCAGAATGCAAAACATCCTTGAATTCGGTCGGAAGGCTGAAATCACTGAATCTTGTTTGGGTCCCAGGACACAAAGGGATAACAGGAATTGAGATCTCTGACGAGCTTGCTAGACAATTCTCAGAACAGAATTTCTCTGGACTTGAACCCACGTTGAGTTTGCCAGTGTTCTCGGTTAGGGCTTCCATTGACGACTGGATTCCGTATTCGGGATTGGCTTTGGCCAGAGTCAGAGCCAGGAAAGGAATGTAGTCGCGCTTTCACGGACGGCTCTAAAACTGGTCAAGGGTATGGTGCTGGTGTATTCGTGGAATGTGACAACATTAGGCTTCACTTCTCATTGGGAAAATACACATCTGTCTTCCAGGCAGAAAAATATGGTATTCTAATGGCTACGGACTATATTTTGAAGAACATTTGGAAGGGGCGAAGTAGTGACAAAATACGAGGGTGGGTCAATAAGTCCCTGAAAAATTAAATAAGGAACACTCTTTTCGATATAAAAACATTTTATTATTCAACATAATCTCCTTTTAGCTCTATACACTTCATCCAACATTTCTCCAATTTTTTGATGCGTTTGTTTTAGCGATGACCTCTTCATTCGATACAAATCTCTTACCTCCGAGTTATTTCTTCATGTTTCGAAACAAGAGAAATAGTCGCCGGGGGCTAAATCTGGGAAATATGCTGGATGAGGAAGAAGTTCGTAGCCTAACTAATGCAATTTTGCCATTGCGACTGCGGACTTGTGCGCCGGTGCGTTGTCCTGGTGAAAAATTACTTTTTTTTCGCCAAATGCGGCCGTTTTTGCTTCAAATCGGTTTGGCATCGATCCAGCAGCTCTGCGTAATATGCGCCTGTGATCGTTTTACCCCTCTCAAGGTAATCGATGTGAATAACACCGAGGGCATTCCAAAAAACTTTCGCCATGACCTTGTTTGCTAACAAACCCGCCTTGGCCTTCTTCGGCTTCGATTCACCAGGAGAAGTCCATACTGTTCCTTCATTTCTGGTGTATTGTGGTGAATCCAGGTTTCATCAAACCATGGATTTTGTCGACCATTTCTGGTGTGGTGACCTCAATTGGGCGACCAGAACGTTCGGCGTCACTTGTGCTTGAACGACCGCACCGAAATTGAGTAAACCAGTGGTGAATGCTACCAATCGATGGTGAAGAGTTCTCATAATATTTGTCAAGCTTTTGTTTGGTTTGCGTGATAGTTTTTTCTTGCAAAAATTAGTGTTTTTTTTTTTTTTTCATTTTAATGAAAATGCTAGCAAGCGTCTATATAAAATGACTGCCACAACAAAACTATTTGACAGATCTGTCTGAAAATTTAGGTGCGTTCTTTTGAAAAATGATTCTTGACAAAAAAAAAATAAATTTAAGGTGACGACACAATTTGTGTTAATTTTCAGGAACTTATTAACCCACCCTCCTAGTTCAAGAATGCAAAACATCCTTGAATTCGGTCGGAAGGATGAACTCACTGAATCTTGTTTGGGTCCCAGAAATGAGATATTTAACGAGTTTGCTAGACAAGGCTCATAAGAGAATTCCTCTGGCCTTAACCCACGTTGGGTTTGCCAGCGTCCTCAGTTAGGGCTTCCATTGACGATTGGAACACAATCGAGGGTGGCGTTACTCTCCAGGATGCAGGCAGACTAAACGAATGGTCCCCGTCGTAAGTAAGAAATCCTAGGCTTTCTTGCTCTCTCTTAGCAGAAAAGACCACAGACGACTTACTGGCGTTCGTACGGGCCACTTCGCCTTTGCCGAACACCTCCATGCCCTGTAGAGGGAGATGACACTGCGGAATACTTCCTATGTGATTGTCCTGCCTTTGCTCGGATCATGTGACAGATCTTCGGTGCTGATGTGGTGAGTACTGATGACCTACGCTCTTCATCTTCAGTGATGACGTCTATTCTCGTCATTTTACAATAGAAGAAAAAAACACATTAAAATGGGGCTCTCTCCCGGCTTGTACAATGGACCTGTTTTTGAGTCTGAGTGCTCTAGTAGGGTGTGTCCTCACGGACAAAAAAAAAATATGTGATTTCTTCAATCTAGTACTAGAACAGATAGTGCGCAGGGCAGGCGTCAACACGGAAGGCACTATCTTCAAAAAATCCGTCCAGCGACGACATTGAAAGCAGGTGAAACGAGCTGGCCTTAAAGTAAACAAAGACAAAACTGAGTATGTGTTGTCAACAAAGAAAGTATCATCTGTCCACCGCCTAGGACAAAACGTCACTATAAACAACAGTAACTTCGAAGTGGTTAAGGTGTTTACCTAGCTCGCAGTAAACATCAACCCCACGAACGACACCTTAGTGGAATTTCGATGAATACTAATCCAATGAAACCGCTGCTACTTCGGATTGGCGAAAAAACTGAGTTCTAAACTCCTAGCTCGAAGGACGAAATGCGTGCTCAACAAAACTATGATCCTGCCAGTCCTGCAGTCCTGCTAAGCAGAAAAACAGAGCAGATTTTGAATACTTTTTCGAGAAAAATTCTTTGTCGAATATTCGGTCCCTTATGCGAGAAGGACGAATGGAGAAGAATATACAACCGCGAACTCTATGAATTGTTTCAAGATGTGGATGTAGTCCGAAAAGCCAAAACACGCCGTCTACACTGGCTCGGCCACATCGAGTGAATGGACAATAATGCTCCAGCTAAGAGGATCTTCGAATCCCAGCCCCAGTTTCGAGAAGAACCGAACCTCTGTTTTAAGGACCAAGCTATTGCGGATGCCAGAGCGCTTGGTCTGCAAAACTGGTAACAGCGTGCCGATGATCGAAGAGCATTGAAGGCTGCTGGGTCTCAGGCAGGGACTCTTCATGGGTTGGGAGTAAGTAAATTTAAGGAAAATATTGGAATATGTATTATATAGGGGAGTACAGAATTAACGAGCGGAGTACGGGAGTACGGAATGTGCGAGAGAAGTATGAATACTCAGTTAGTACTTATTACGACAGCCCTGATACATATCAAGTTTCAATATTATTTTCCCTAAAATAAATTTCCTTAATGAGTTGTTTTCCTAACAACTATCTCTCTCAATACGTCAGTCTCTAAGGTAAAAAGAATTTTCTTAACGCTTAATTTTCTTTAAAGAAATTGATTTATATTTTCATTTTTATAAATTTTATTCATGTAAATTAATTGTAGCACAGCAGACTTTGACATTTTTATCTCCTGCGAGTAACATTCGTATACAATTTTGATTCATTAATTTTCTATCACACAACTGTAAAATATTTGTGACAAGAAACCAGATCCGCAACAAATTAATTTCGGGTGGAACACACAGCATTTTGTATGCAGATTTTCAATTCAGCGGAAATAGTGTGATTGATCCACATTACCGATACAGGTGTATCTTCAGCTGTGAAAGTGTTGCCTAATCGACAGTGTGAATGTTTCACTTGAAGTGGACCGTATTTGAATATAGGAAACGAAGGATTCGATTTACTTAGATATGTAATTACTTCGTTTTTAATTTATAATGTGTTATCGCACAATTTGCGCACACAGAGATTTAATATTAACGTTTGGATACTTTTCCATTAATACATTATAAAACTTTATTTTTAAACACAATTTATGTGAAGAAGAGATTTTTGAGGAAAAATAACGAACAAAACCTCGTAGAAGGATTCGATTTGCACACAATTTCTAAAATCAAATGAATAGTGGAATTTTGATATCTACACCAAAAATCAGCTTTGTAAAACTTTCCACCGCATGTTTTCAAACTGATAGTGCTTGAATATAAAATAACTGTCTGTGCTGCTGCCTCTAACATATGCGAGTCAACTCAGCAGGCAGTCATTTTAACACTTTTTACGCGTAGATTTCTCTCCCCAATACACTAAAATTTACTACTTTCAGTATAGCCTGACCTATACGTCCAATATATACGAGTATATGTACATATGTAAGTAAATGAGGGCTACCCATGAACTCATCGTCACAGCGCTGTGGAAAAGCGCATGTAATTATTAGTTTCTGCGCATTTTCTTTGAAAATACACCTTCGGTGTACACCTGTCCGCGGAATTAGTAATTTCACAATTCTATCACACTGCATTGCCATCACTAAGTTTCCGCAAGTCTAATAATTCTCCCCGACAGATGTCTCTGCCGACGTTAAAAGTGACAGCCTTTAGGAATTTGGCATTTGACAGCTTTTACGTGAATCGCGATTTTTAGTTTGGTGTGTCTGATTGTGCAGTGGGGAGCAATTTTCTTATATTATTCGCGAATAGTTTCCAAAATTAGGAAGGATCTCGGCAAAATTTCTTAAAATTAAATTTCGCAATAGATTATCCAATTTCCAGAACCAACAAAAACTTTGGAACCATGTCTAAGACGAATAAAATTGTAAGTTATATTATAATGCCGATTTACCAATTCATCGGCAACCGGCTGTTTCTTGTGTAAGCGAATAACAACAGACTCCCTATCTAAAAGTTTCAACAATTTCATTTGGTCCTCAGAATCCTTGAAATTATTACTTTTTTATTTTAGGTATTAATTAATTATATGATTAATAGGTGCAGTTTAAGTCTTGCCAAAAACCATGTGAATTTCTCCAATAAAGAAATGTGGAGCTAGATTTCACTACTTCCTTTATTGCCATTAAATATTATTAACGATAAAATTCTTTTTATGTAATTCTATTTACTAAGTTTACAATAACTGCGTTGATCTGTAAAATAAATGCCATGATAAATATTTTTTTTTACCTGAAACGCCTGTTTCAATATTTCTATTGTTATAAAGAATGTAATTCTCTACTATTGTTTTAAAAATCTATTTGAAAGTACAATAGCACGCAAGTTAATTCAAATACAGCTTCGAAAAAGCATTGGCTAAGTCTAGCTTTCAGAAAAGAGACATTGCACTAGTCACCAGAGCCATCACTATAACTATCCACAGTCGATGCGCATGCTCTGGTTTCAAAGTCTAGTTCTGCAACCATAACCTGAACTCTGCCTGGAATATGGGTTCTTGCTTTGCCAAACCATTACCATTGTTTGCTTTTGAAATCTCTGTCGATAGCACCTCCTTGCTATTACTTTCTTACCAAATCAAATCAGGAAATCAAATCATCAGTACCAGGATAGTTTCCTTGTTATAATTTCAAAGACTACATGACGTTGTGCTGGAAAGATTTGGTGATTTGAATGGTTCGAAACTATCCACCGCCCACTTTAACTTCTCTTCGCTGACTAAGCCAGAAGAGATTCGCAGGCGTATAACATAATCTGGGGCAGGACTTTCTACAGGAATAATGAGAATTCTTCAGATTCTGCCCTGGATTCATTACGACAGTTAGTGTGGTTGGTGGTTGTGACTTGTCTGGGTGATTGTAATGTGTTATTTATACTGTTGCGCCAAAATCTATGACGGGCACTTCTCTTCGTCCATTCTAAATAGCATTAGGTAGATCTCCAGTTCTGGGGAAGCCTCTTTGATTTGGTTCTATTGAAGTTTTTCCAACTGTTCTAGCGATTTTGTGAGAACTATAAATACAATTAATATCGCGGTACTGGTATTTAAAATTTGCAAGTACAAGTACCAAAGAATTGTACAATTTGTAAGTACAAGGTAATTGTATTTAGATAACGTACTTGCATCCCAATGTATTTAATTACTTTACAGGTCTGCTTACAGGGTAGTGAAACATTGACTCACCGCGTGTGTTAGTGTTGGCACTACCCCATAAGTCGTGGTGCGCGAAGGTGTCCCACCCCTGCACAATCGTCTAGGTCACTTTTAATTTTCTACCGGTTTCTTAAAGCATGTTGGTGGGGCGGATTCTGTGTCTCCATTGGGAGGTGACCTGACTCCAGCCAGATGTTTTTTTCTTTTGATTTGGGCAGCGGTCATTCGTGCTCTGATGAGGAATAAAAGCTGAATTTAACGATGTCTTAGCAAGAATGTATGCTCTGATTTTACCTGCACGTATTGCGTGGTAACGCTAAGCCAAGAGTCCTGAGTTCCGTAACGTGTTCGCACAATATACTGTGCCTCAGTATAGACATAATGCTGACGAGTATTTATAAACTGAATTTTCGGAAGTTAATCAACAAACTATACTGGGTTAATACTGCAAAATATACTCAGTGTAGCCAAATACCGAATTGACAAAATATTCCTTTCCCCCGCGCAGTCCGCTAGGAGTCTCTGCCACTGAGGTGTAATCTTTTGGGAGTTTAAAAGCAATATTTGTTCTTTGCATAAGTATGCAAAGAAATGTTCTTAGCTTTATCTAAATTGCTGTTCTTAATCAGCTAGAACCAATAGCAAGAGATAAACACGTAATTTACTTAGAGCCTATTTTGAAAAAGTGCGATTTTCTCGAAAACGGCTCTAACGATTTCTATAAAATTTCATATTCGAGGCAAGATGGATGTCTGCAATAAGACACCTCAATTTTTCATTAAACATAAATAAAAAAGTTGTTTGTTCACTTATCGATTTCACGTAAAATTGAATATGAACAATTTACAAACGAAAAGCACATATGGAGTAAGTACGTGCGACCCAATCGTGCCCTTTAGTACTTTGTACAATTCTTCAACAAATATTTCATTTTATCATTCAATCAAAAACTCAATTAAAAGAGCTTGAAATTTGTCAATATAATAATAGAATAATTAAAGAAATCTAAAAAAAAAAAATTACAAAATATTGCATTCCTACGACGAATCAAATTTTTTTTTTTTTTTTTTTTTTTTTTTTTATAATTCGCGCGCGCCAAAAGGATTATGAATACCTTTATACTGTTACAGGGCACGGGCTTTTAAGGACAAGGGGAAGAGGAACAGAGGAGAAGCCTATGCACGTTGGCTTTAAATGTTTGAAGGTTGTAGTGATGGGGAAATACAGAGCTTGGTAGATCATTCCACATTCGTGTCGTTCGGCTTATAAACGAATCCCTATATTTAACAGTACGACCGAAGTTAGGCTTTAGGGAAAACTGATGTGCATTCGAAGCATGTCGCGTATTGCGGGTGAAATTTTGAAGGGGAGGAATGCAACTGGCTATTTCGCTGGAGCATTTTTTGTAGAAAAAACGATAAAACAGGGAGAGACAGGAGACATTTCTCCGATGTTCTAATGAATGAATGGAATTCACAATGTCTCTATCACCTATGAGTTTTAACGCGCGATTTTGTACCCTATCAAGAATGTGCAGAACGGTCTTGGGTGCACCAGACCAGATATGGGCGTTATATTCCAGCTTAGGGCGGATGAATGCCTTATAAATTGAGGCCAGATCAGACGGGGTAAAATATTTCTTGCACCGTTTAAGGAATCCGAGACATTTTGCAGCATTTTTGGCGACCTCGAATATGTGATCATTCCATCGAAGATGGTTATTAATACACATACCGAGAATGGCAAGTCTTTCGGTTTCAATGATGCAAGTACCATCCATGGATAATGGTTGAGGGTTTTGGTTTCGCTTGAGAGACAGAAAACAGCATTGTGTTTTGGAAGCATTAAATTCCACGCGGTTGGTTGAACCCCATTTAATTATGCTGTCCAGGTCGGAATTTAATGTGTTTAACATACGTTGCCGTTCCCCTTCTACGGCCGAAGAGCAAGGACGTGAGTTAGGGAACGAATATGAAAAACTGAGGGTACTGTCATCAGCGAAGGAATGGATTGGATTAGAAGTTGCAGACAAGAGATCATTTATAAAAATGAGAAAGAGAGTCGGAGACAAAACAGAGACTTGGGGAACACCAGCATTTATTTGGTGAATTACAGACTTGAAGCCGTCCAAAACAACTTGTATTGAACGCCCCGAAAGGTAATTTCTAATCCATTGAAGAAGAGACTCATCGATGCCATATGCACGCATTTTTGACAAAAGAGCCTGATGCCAAACTCTGTCAAATGCCTTTGAAATATCAAGCGCAACCATCTTGGTTTCGCCGAAGTGATGGAGAGATTGGTTCCACTTCTCGGTGAGATATGCCATCAAATCACCAGTGGACCTGTTGCTACGAAAACCATACTGCCGGTCATTAAGGAGTTTTCGTGAATCGAGATATTTCATAAGCTGACGATTTATCAGCGTTTCCATGACCTTGGAAAGAAGGGACGTAAGTGCAATGGGTCGGTAATTGGACGGGGAGGAAGATTCGCCTTTTTTGGGGACGGGCTGGACAAATGCTGTTTTCCATCTACTCGGAAAGAGCCCTGAAAAGTAGGATAGACAGAAAAGCTTACGCAGAGGTTTTGCCAGCGTAGAAGAACACCTCTTCAGAACTATGGGGGAGATACCATCTGGACCAGCGGATTTGTGTATGTTAAGACCTTTGAGTACTCCTGCAACTGTACGAGTGCGAAAGTGGACTTGTCCCATGGATAATTTGACGCTCTCAAATACAGGTGGAGACGAAGCATTATCTGGCAGTGTTGAGTTCGCTGCAAAGTGAGCAGCAAGCAGATTAGCTTTGTCTAAGGAGCTGACAGCTGGAATGTCATTGTAAATGAGCGTGGGGATGGCAGACGAGGCAGAATTTTTAATATTTTTGACGAATGACCAAACATTTTTACTACCTTTGGGACATTGTAGGATTTTTTGCCTCAATTTTTGGTCATGTAAGAATTTTACACGTCGAATGTGGGCATTGCAGTCTTTTCTGGCTTGTTTAAACTTCATTCGGTTTTCCTCAGATTTGTTGGCTTTATAAGACCGAAAACTTACTTCTTTTAACCTGATGGCCTCTTTACAGCTCTGGTCAAACCACGAGTTTTCCTTAGGTTTAATGCTCTTTATTCTGTTAGGAATAAAGTCATTCATACCTAAGAGGATAGTGTTAGTGATCATATCAGCAGCGGCATCCACGTCGCTATCGAGGAAGCATAGCGACCAGTTAAAATATCAGCCTATCAAGAAATGCATTCGTGTTGTTGGCGCAGCTGGCTACCCATCTCGACCATGGAGATGTTATCGTTGGGGAGGTCAAAATCAATAGTTGTTCTCCGCATACGTATGCGTTAATTATGTACAAAGTGAAATTTATAAGTTTTCTCTTATTTTATTGGTTTTTCGGGTTGGGTTTTATAAAAAACGTAAAATCATTAAGATTTTTTAATTTTTTAATTTGTAAAGTTTTTCTGAAGTTTGCATTTGTCTTTTTGTATGAGATGAGGTTATTGGTTATATGTGGAGAAGTGCGTAGGGGACCTGTTGTTTAGTAAGCCTAGGTTTTTTTTTTAGAAATGCTCCTTTGATTGCAGCGAGCCCGGGAGGTGTTCACATCATTTCTAAACACGGTTTCCAGAACAACTCTTTTAAACAACATGTTCTCTATTTTTTGGACGCGATCTTTTTCATATTCTCTTTTTTTTCAAATTTTTTTTTGTCGTTCTCTAATGACCCAACATTTCGATGTTGGGATTTCACTTTCTTGCCATATGGCATCTGTCAAATCCTTCTGTCATACATGGTGACAGGCAATTAGTTCTTGCCTTGTCATTTCACAATAACCCACCCACCGATCAACGCATTAAAATTGTTGCGTCTTACTACCAAAATAATAGTTCTGTAATATCTGTGGCGATTTATAGACAAATTATGGTCACCGATTATGATGACAACTGAGCAAACAGTTCGAAACACAATCACCAAATTCGAACAAATCGGTAGTGTTTGCGATGTTGATGTCGTCCATCATCGTAATGCTCGATCAACTGAAAACATATGTAGCTACTGTGAGTGCCTCAGTGGGTGCTGTGGACTGGCGGCGTGATCAGACCGTATTATTTTGAAAATGACGAAATCGCTACTGTTACGGTGAAATCTCTGCGCTATGGGCAAATGATAACCAATTTTTTTAAATTTTTTTTTGGCCTGAGATTAAAGAGATTGATGTGCGACATGTGGTTCCAACAGGTAAATTTGGCTCTATTGTACGAAAAGTTCCCCGTCTGTTTAATTCCGAGATTTGGAGACATCAATTGGCCACCAAGATCATGTGAGGCTATGCTACAGATCGTGTTTATGCAGTTAATCCACAAATTTTGGAACACTGAAAAACCAACATCCGTGAAGCTATGGTCGCAATGTGCCAAAAAGTCATCGAAAATTACCTAACAAGAACCGAAGTTTGCAAAAACTCGCCCGTGGCCGCCATTTAACCCTGTATTTTTTGGCCTTTTTTTTGTCTCTTTTTTTCTAAAACACTTTTTTTTTTAATTTTAAAAATTAACATTTAATATGTCCATTCTGCGAGTCAATAATCATAAAAAAGTATCTCTTAAAATACGTTTTTTCCACATTATGATGTGATGAACTCATTATTTTTATTTTGGTGAAGGCGAAAGCCCCCATTTATTATTTTTTATTTTGGTGGGGGCGAAAGCCCCCATTTATTTGGCTTATTACAAGCTACAACTAACTTAAGGCTAAAACTTAAAACTAAGACTTAAAGCTAAGGAGAATGGTGAAAGAGTTCGAATTTGAGGCAGGGAGTGCTGAGGTTAAAATCAAAATGGGTGAGGTTTGAGTTAACTTTTCGCAGCATACGGGAAATTGATTCATTAGATCCATATGAAGTGCGGTGGGACGGTTTATAGAAAAGACGAGGGCATCGTAAATTTCGTGGGTTAGTGTTGAAGAAAATTGAATTATAAAGAGATGCGCAATCGACAGAACCTGAAAGAAGTCGATGAATGAAAAGAATGTCTGCAACATCTGTGCGTTTCTCTAGAGTACTTAGGGTTGAGGTTGAGGCGGTCTTGATAGGGAGATAAGATAAATGGATAGTTGCAAGGAAGAAGTGTAAATCGAAGAAATCGACTCGATTCTGGTCACATGTACTTGTTGAAAGGGTGACCACGCTTGACTGGCGTATTCAAGGTGGGGGCGAACAAAGGTAATGTAGAGGGAAATTTAGTTCCCTATCGTACAATATTCCAAGATCACGGAGAGATTGAACGATGGATGTAGGTTGACCATGGAGAAGGTAAAGGTGGGCGAAGAACACGTGGTGCTTACGTGATAAGATAATGGATTGGCATTTGGCGATATTGAGCTCTAAGCGATTTTGTAGGCACCAGTTTGAAAAACTATCAAGGTCTTGTTGAAGGAGACAGTAGTCAAGTGCTGAAGAGATGGCTTTGAAAAATTTGGTATCATCAGCGTACAGAGAGGAAAGAGTGTTTAATAACCTTCTCGACATCGTTTATGGTTAAAATGAAGAGAAGGGGACGTAGATGGCTGCCTTGCGGATCACCAGAGGTAGCCAGGGAAGGAGTTGATAAGACGGATCTGAAGCGAACTCTGTAAGAACGGTTTTCCAGGTAAGAAGATATCCATTTTAACAATATGGGTTCGAAACCGAGGGCAGACAATTTGAAGAGGATTAAGTTACTCGTATGAGATATATTATCAAAAGCCTTACTAAAATCAGTTGCAATAACGTCGACTTTTTTGTCATTCTCTAAGGCAGACAGGGCGGAGGACACGAATTGGACTAAGTTAGTGGTAGTTGATCTACCTTTCAGAAAGCCGTGTTGGGTGGGAGAGATAAGAGGCTTGCACTGAAAGCTTAAAGCTTCGTATAAAATACTTTCGAAAAGTTTGGGTAAATGAGAAAGTTTAGCAATGGGGCGATAGTTTGTTACTTGCTTCTTTGATCCCTTTTTGTATGTGGGGGTTATAAAAGAAAGGCAGGGAGACAGGGAGAGTTTGGGTAAATGAGAAAGTTTAGCAATGGGGCGATAGTTTGTTACTTGCTTCTTTGATCCCTTTTTGTAGTTTATTTTCAATTACAGTAGGATCAAAAGGCAGGGACAGAAAGGGGCCAATGGAATGGGGGGATGAAAGTTATCAATAGTCGACAGAGATAGGGGACAAAGCGAGACTGAGGAGTTAATGGGATCAGTTGTGTATACGAGTATAAGGTCTATTTGCCTTCCCATATAATTTAAGACATTACTAACTTGAAAGAGACATTCCTTAGTGGAGTTGGAATTTGAAGCGGTGAAAAAGGATTCATCATTGGAAGGAGTCCACTGCAGCAGAGGCAGATTAAAGTCGCCAAAAATAAGGATGTCATCAATGGAATCAGATAGGTCAATTATTTGATCAATCGCATCTATAGCAAGTTGGTAAGATTCTATAGGTTGGGTTGGTAGAATGTAACAACACATAACGTACAGGGGTCTGTGTGGAAAAGTTATTTTTATTGTAACAATATCGAAGTTAACGATTTACTCGCAGAAAAAACGAAAAAAATATCTTTTAGGAGGCTATGCCTCTTTATTGATCAAACACCACTTAAAAACTAAAGAAAAAAACATACCTGGAATAATGGTTGAATTAGTTACAATGGAAAATTTCTTAAGCTCTTTAATATTATTTATATGTAAATCATGCAAAAATTCTAGGTCTAATTGTACATCTTTTACGGTTATGTTCTGTTCGATTATGGGTGGCAAAATATGGAAGGTTGTTACTTCTTTGTTGGTGTAGCTGTTATCATTAATGGTTACGGTTTCATTACCAAACTGCGCTAGGAATGTCCCGTTAAGTATATTGGTTTCATTAGCATACTTAAGAGTTCCGTTAAAATTTGTTAGGAAGACCGTGTTTTGCGTAAAGAGTTCAATAACATGTTTCTTTTGGAACTGATAATCACACTTCGCATTTTTTCCTCTTACTAGTTGGTTAATGCAATTTTCAGGGGGCAACGTCTGCAGTTAATATTCGTTGTAGATTATTGTACCTCGCATTTTTGCACATGTTTGTTTAATACCATACATTTCGTCATGAGCCGAGAGGAGTTCGCTGGTGTCGAGGTGGATTCTCCTATTATCTTTGACAGTAGATTTGATCATCACGTGATTGAATTCCTTTATTCTGGTTTTCGGTAGAGATATGACATAAAGCAAAAGTGATTCCTTTTGCAGCATAACTGGTTCTGAATACTCGACGGCCTCTATTTCAGTTTCATACGGGAGAGTCTCTACTTGGGAAAGTACGTCTTGGATTTCTCGTCTATCCAAGAGATTGGTGTTCACGATTCCCCTTTTTTGCTAATTGCGCTGCTGAGGCCACTTCATTGAGTTCTTTGATTATTGTAAGCTTGTTGTAGAGCATTTGCTTATATTTGTCAATGCTGCTATTCTTTATTCTTCTGATTATCTTGTTGTAGTCGTCTAATAATCCTCGAGTGACCGTCATCAAGCGTTCCTTTATTTTATACTGGTCGTTGTTATTCTCTATTATAGTATTTTGGCTTTTCAATACATTGTCCCAATCTGTCGCGTCTGGAGTACCAGCTATTCATTTCCAGGCTGAACCAATCCAATTGATCGATCTTGCTTTTTTTGGTCGTTTCCCGTGCAGCCTTACTAATAATTCCTCAATGCTTTCAACTGGTGGATCAGCTGTGGACGTAGAATACTGCTTTTGTCTATTTGGTCTTCTATTGTGGGTTTGAGTGTGTTGGTTATGTTTTCGTACTTCAAATTGATACTATACACCATTTTAAATGCTCTGCTGATAATTCTGCCATTTCCTAGTTTCACTGTCAGTATGGGTGTATTATATTCGAATATATTGACCGCCCCAAATGTCACTCCTTTGTTCTACTCAGTAATGTTTTTAATCTGGGGCTTATGAATTTTCTTCCCGGTTTCCGTAATAATTGTGACCTTGTTGTCACGTAGTACTTCCTCTTTCGTATATAGAGGTTTCTGTTTACCGTCTCGACATTTAACCGCTGCATAGATTACCTCTCCAGGTTGGTAAGTCTTTGGTGTATTCCTCTTACGGTTTTCTCTGCTGTTTTTCCTTTTCTGATTCCTTTTGATTAGTTCGGAGAGATCTTCGTTTACCTTGGACTGAAAATCCACGAGATTACTGTAGTTGATTCGTTGGCTTCTTCCGATAAATATGTCGCTCGGTTTCCTTTTTGTAATGGAATGTATGGTGTTATTATAGCGATCGACTGCTATATCTATAATCTCCTTCAGGGTCAGGTCAGGATATTCTTTCCGAAGACATCTGGTGATTTCTATGATGGTTGAGTGGACCCTCTCCATTGTTCCATTCACTTCACTTTTTTGGGGTGGAGTCGAATAGATTTGAATAATTTGAAATGATCGGACTTACGAAGCTCCCCTCGTCAGTTACTATAGATCGAGGCACCGTAAAATAATGTAATGCTGACTTTTCCTTGATATGGAAGAAGTTTGCGAATTTTGACAGCTTATCGACACAAGTTTTAAATTTCTCTCGATCTATTACGAAAATGAATTATTTCCGTCGGATAGGTAGGAATGGTGTTTCCTGAAGTTCCGGTTTCGAAGGGTGTCTGTCGTACTTGTTAGCTTTACATATTTCGCAGTTCCTCGTGACCTTCCTTATCAGACTGCTCATTTTTGGGAAGTAGTATCTTTCCTGTATTTGTTCTTTGTTCTCCCGGTCGTTACGATGATCTCTGTTATGTTCTTCTTGAATGATACTCATCTTGTTTTCTTCATTACTCAGGTCTTCCACTATTCTCTGTGTAATATAAATTTTAAACTTACCAAAGTTTTCCTTTCCTGGAGGAACGGAATGTGTGTTTTTCTTCATGGCCTGTGTCAGGTTTTCTTTCGTGACTTTTTGGAAACGAATATAATGCCTATGGAAAGTCGGATGGGGTTCTTCATGTGCGGACATTTCGCGTCCCTCTGAGATGATTATTTGGTTCCTGAACACATTCAACGGGACTTCGCAGTGAGGGATCAGGTCCGAACTGTCTTCTTCGGCGCTGTGCATAGTTTGCGAATCCGATGTTAAGCTTTAGGCCTCTGTTTTCAGTCTAGACAACGCGTCTGCTACCAAATTTGTTTTTCCCGGTTTGTAGGTTAACTCTTAGTTGTATTCTTCTATTCGCGATTTCCACCTTTTAAGTTTCGCATTCGTGTTCCGGTTGCTCAGTGCAAAAGTCAGAGGTTGATGGTCGGTCAAAATTCGTATTTTCTTTGCTCCGTATAGATAATTCCTCAGATTATAAAGAGCTCAGACGATCGCCAGCATCTCTTTCTCGTTGGTGGCGTAATTTTCATCTGCCTTGCTGAGCGATCTTGAGTTGTAGGGAATTGGCCTGTCTTTTCCGAGTTCCCCCTGGGAAAGTACCGCGCCTATCGCGGTATTCGAGGCATCCGTTGTTAGGATGAAGGGTTTCTCGAAGTCGGGAAATATGAGAATCTCGGATGATGTCAGAAGTTCCTTGAGATTTTCGAAAGCTCTGAGTTTTTCGGCGTTCAATTGGATTTTGATGTTTCTTGATGCGCTGGCCTTAACCTGGGCCTTCTTCCTCTGGTGAGATTTGTTAAAGGCTTGGCGATCTTGGCAAAGTCTTTAATGAATCGCCTGTAATAAGAGGTGAGTCCTAAAAATCCTTTTAACTCCTTGATGTTTCTCGGTGGTTTTAGTTTATGAATTGCGTCTACCTTTTTCCTATCAGGTCTTATACCCTTATTTGTTATAAGGTACCCTAGAAATTCGGTATCTCGCTTCAAAGATTGGGTTTTGTCTAAGTTCACCTTGAGATTTGCTTCCTCGGTTTCGACATTCCTTAGATGTTCCTCCTCGTTGCCACCGAATATGATAATGTCATCAATGTAGACGTAATATATTCTACCTATGTAGGCCTTCAGGACATCATCTATGGTCCTTTGGAAAATCGCTGGTGCGTTCTTGAGTCCGAATGGGAGCCTGATGAATTCGTACTTCCCATTCATGGTGGAAAAGGCAGTTTTAGGAATGTCTGCCTCTTTCATCCGTACTTGATGAAATCCTGAGGTGAGGTCTAGGGTGGTGAAGAACTCCGAATTTCCCAGACTGGCGATGGTGTCGGATATGGTGACGGCATTGAGCCTTTTGTAATCTATCACGATTCTCCCGTGGCGTCAGGTTTCTTAGGGACTATCCACAATGGGGAATTGTATGGGCTTTTCGATCACCTTATGATACCATCCTGCAGCAATTTTTGTATTTGGGACTCCACTTCGGATCTCAGATTAACAGGGCACGGGTAAGACTTCGTGTAAATCGCTTCTTCCGTTGAGGTCCTGATTTCAGCTCTTATATTTGTATCGATGAACTCGATATCGCTGATTGGCCCAAAAAGCTTCTCATGCCTGTAGACAATGCACTTGGGGATTTTTTTCGTCTTGTCGAGTAAATGCTCATCCTTAACTTCTATATTATTGACCTGGACCGATTTCTTTTCTTCTAGGGGAATTGTTATGCCTGGACTGATAGTCAAGACTTTGTTTTTCCTGTCGCTAATAGCTTCCAATTGCTTGAGCGTATCATCGCCAATGATACCGTCGAATGTTTTCAAGCCGGGCAATACGAAAAAAATCCAGGATAGTCTTGTTTCCCGCCTTTTCGAAGAATTTTTCAGATACCTTCTTGTCTATTCGTATTTCGCCTCCCGCTGGCTGAATCTTAAAAGATTTTTGTGCCGGTTTCGCATTGACACCTAGTTCAGGTCTTATAAAATTTTTATAAGCCCCAGTATCGATAAGAAATCTGAATACGGAGTCCTCCCTTGTGACATACCTTATGTAAGGTATGCTAGAGAGGCACTTGTCATAAAATTTACCTCGGTTTCAGTCTTCTATCTCGTAGCTGAGAGTCGCAGTCTCCTCATCGACTTCTTGTTCATATTTATCTAGGTACTGATCCTCTTTCTGAGTTTCTGTGTTGTACAGCCTCTGCTGTTTTTGAGGGTAATTGTCCGAATGGTTCCTGAATGGGTTGTTTTGATTATAAGACTAGTAGGGGCCAGATTTTTCAGGACGATTGGGGCTGGTCTATTTATGTAATTAACCTGTCTTGATTGGACAGACTGGTCAACGGACATGGGCACCAGGGGCTTAGGTCCGGCTAGTCGCGTTGGTGGAGGTAGCGATTTCTCTGCTGCTGTTGGTGATGAGAATTATATGCTATGTTCTTTTGTTGCGGAGGCAGAGATCTGTGTAGATGTGGAGGCGGTAGCTCCCGGTGTCGCTCCTGTGAGAAGTAACCGGTTGTGTTTTTGTCAACACGAAAATAATTTGCTTCGATTTTAACAAATTAGAAATAATATATTTTAACGATTTTGAACTGATAAATAGTGAAAAAAGACAATTGAAACACTATACCCTACCTTTGGGGTATTTTCTTTGTTATTATTAAAGGAAAGAAAAATAAAACAAAAATTAAAAAAGTAATTCGCGGCAAAATGATATCCCCTGAAAGGGGAGCGGGGGCGATGGATACGGCTGAAATCACGCGCGAACAGTTTATGGAAATATTCCAATTAGCAAAAAAAATATGAACAAGAAGTATTATTTCTAAAACAAAAAATAAAAGAAATGCAGAAGAGTGACAGTGACTCCTCATTTAAAAAAAAATCGTTACAAAAAAAAGAAAAACACCCAAAATTGTGATGCACCAACAACTTCGAGTAAGCTCATTTCAATGATGAAATCAAAGAATGAAGCGAAAAGAGAACAACAAAAAGAGACTGTGAAAAATAACGGCACAACAGAACGCAAAACAATCTCAGACAGTGTGGGCAAAAAAACATCGGACGAACCAACAAAAGTCACCACCTCCAATTAAAATTTACAAAGAAGATAGCAAAACATTGTACAAGTTACTTAAGGAAGAAATAGGTAAAGATAGTTTTAATATAAAAAATATAAATAGTAAAATAACGTTAACTGTTAAAGATAAGAATGACTGTAACAAAGTGAAAGAATTGCTTGACGAAGCAGGAACGGAATATTTTTCGTATACAAATAAGGAAGACAAGTTACAGTCATTCTTGTTAAAAGGTCTTAGTGTTGACTTCAACCCAGATGAAGTCTTGGAAGAGTTGAAAGCGCTAAAAATAGAAAGCCTAAACTTTGTTGGGGCATTCAGGTATGCTACGGCGAACTATAAGCGAGAAAATAGAGTCCTGCCTATTATAGCGGTACAGCTATCTTCGGATAGCAAAGTACAAAACCTGAGAACTATCAGGTACCTAGAGGGACATTTAGTGTCCTTCGAAAGAATTCGGAGGAACGGTGTCCTTTAATGTCATCGATGCCAGAGATTCGGGCATGCTTCTCCGAATTGCAAGATGATTAGGAGGTGCGTCAAGTGCATGGTGAGTGCCAGGTGCAAAAAGCTGCGAGCAAGGAACAGCTATTTTGCGTTCTTTGTCAGAAGTCCGGTCACCCTGCCTCCTGGCGGGGTTGCGAAAGCTACAAGAGATTGGCAGATCTTTTTTTTTTTTTTTTTTTTTTTTTTCTGTTTATTTATCCACTGAAACGTTATAATGTACATCATGGTTTAAATAAACTTAAAAACTACAACAATATTTATGATTTATAGTAACTGACCTTCAAGGTTCTCAATACTTATACTATGATTTTTATACGAACTTAATTCTATCTTATATAAATATTTTTTTATCCTTATGCAGGATTTACAATATTTTACTCTTTTTTCTATTTTAAAGGAAAATGTGGAAAAACCTTTTAGAAATATATATATCATAAAAAAAAAACTAAACAAGGAAGTGAAATAACTAAAACTAACTTACACTAACCTAACCTACTGTAAGTTTGGG